>JADMLD010001431.1:0-17260 GCA_017589585.1 Phylloscopus whistleri | reverse complement strand
CCCTGGGACCCCTCACTGACCCCTGGGACCCCTCACTGACCCCACTGACCCCTGGGACCCCACTGACCCCTGGGACCCCTCACTGACCCCACTGACCCCAAGGACCCCTCACTGACCCCACTGACCCCTGGGACCCCTGGAACCCTCATGGACCCCATGGACCCATCATTGACCCCACTGACCCCATGGACCCCTCACTGACCCCACTGACCCCTGGGACCCCATGGACCCCTCACTGACCCCTGGGACCCCAGGGACGCCTCATTGGCCCCACTGACCCCTGGGACCCCTCACTGGCCCCACTGACCCCATGGACCCCTCACTGACCCCATGGACCCCTCACTGACCCCATGGACCCCTGGGACCCTATGGACCCCATGGACCCCTCATTGGCCCCACTGACCCCTGGGACCCCATGGACCCCTGGGAACCCTCATGGCCCCCATGGACCCCTCACTGACCCCTGGGACCCCTCACTGACCCCACTGACCCCATGGACCCCTCACTGACCCCACTGACCCCTGGGACCCCTGGGACCCCTGGGAACCCTCATGGACCCCATGGACCCCTCACTGACCCCACTGACCCCTGCGACCCCTCACTGACCCCACTGACCCCTGCGACCCCTCACTGACCCCACTGACCCCATGGACCCCTCACTGACCCCACTGACCCCTGGGACCCCATGGACCCCCCTTGAACCCTTGACCCCCCCCCCCCCTTGACCCTCTCAGGGACCCCCGGGATCCCCCCATGGACCCCCCACTGATGACCCCACTGACCCCTGGGACCCTTCACTGACCCCTGGGACCCCCATGGCTGCCCCCACCCACGGCCCTCACTGACCCCATAGACCACCCATGGACCCCGGTGACCCCTCGTTGACCCCCTGGCTCCCACCCCACAGATGCCCCTCCCCCACTCCCGGGACCAACCCCCCCAAGGGCGGGGCAATGAATGGCTTTGATTGACAGCTCTGGCCACGCCCCTTTTGGTGGGAGGGGAGCACTGGGAGGGACAAACTGGGAGGGACTGGGAGGGACTGGGAGGCACCGGGACCCCGCCCCCAGCCCCGCCCCTCTCCCCAAAAAATGAGTCAGGGCCCCTCCCCCACGTGGGAAAAGCCACTTTATTCCCCTCCCCCCACGGCGGGGAGAAGGGGCGGGAGGGGGCGTGGCCCGAGAGGCCCCGCCCCCGGCTGGAAGCACTGCGATTGGTCAGGGTTATGAAGGGGGGCGGGACTTTGTGCTTTGATTGGCCCCGCCCCGAAGAGGGCGGGGTTATTGCTGTCACTCAAAGGCTCCGCCAGCAAGGGGCGGGGCCGAGGCGCGCGGGGGGGGGGAGGGGGCGGGGCCATGCGGGAGCAGCCAATGGGAGGCGGCGGAGGGGGCGGGGTCAGGACGGGGCCCCGCCCCCCAGCAGGGGCTGGAGCTCGCGCAGCGCCGCGGGGCCGAGGCGGGGCAGCACCTGGGGGGGGCGGAAATGGGCAAAAATCGGGGGAATTCCACCCAAAAACCGGGGGGGACCGGGCACGGGAACGCGGGGCCCGCCGGGGTTTACCCGAGATCCGGGGAAATCTACCCAAAAACTGATCAAAACCGCCCCGAAATCTGGAAAAATTCCACCCAAATCCAACAAAACGCACCCCTCCGGGCCGATACAAACCACCCCAGAATTACAAAATCCACGGGAACCGCCCCAAAAATCAACCCCGGGACGCTAAAATCACCCAAAGCCCCCCGGGACCCCCCAAATCCTCACCAGTTTCCCCAAATTTACCACGGATTTCCTCCCAGGACCCCCCCCAAACGCCCCAAATCTCCCCCAAAACGCCCCAAATCCCCTCAAATCGCCCACCTGCAGGGCCTGGATCTGCTCCCACAGCCCCCGGGGGGTCTCGGCCCCCACCAGGACGGAGCTGACGCCCTCCAGGCGCAGGGACCAGGCTGGGGACGGGGACGGGGACACCCGGGTCACCTGGGGGTCACCTGTGCCACCCAACCCCGCCGATGTCACCCCGGTGCCACCCCCAACGCCCTGCGGGGACCCAGCTGGGGGCAGGGACACCTGTGTCACCCACCCCGTGTCACCCGCCCCATGTCACCCACCCTGTGTCACCCACCCCGTGTCACCCACCCCGTGTCACCCGTGTCACCCTGGGGGTACCTCGGTGTCGCCCCCCGGTGTCCCCAGGCCCCGTCAATGTCCCCCAATGTCCCCAAATGTCCCCTCACCGATCCCCAGCTGTCTCTCGGAGCACCCCAACTTCTGGGCCAGCGGCTGCAGCTCCCCCAGAGCCACCGGGCAGCGGGGCCGGCCCTGGGGACACAGGGGGGACATTTGGGGGCATTATTTGGGGACACCGGGGGCATTTGGGGACACCGGTGCCCCTGGCTCACCTTGGCCGGGGCGTTTCCAGGGGTCTCCTCATCCGGGGGGGGCCCGGGGGCCATCGGGGACCAGGTGACAGCGCCCAGGCCTGGGGACATCGGGGTGGGGTCACCTGGGAGCCCCCCGACCTCCCCCAGGGCCCCGCCCCCTTTGTCCAGAGGCCACACCCCCAGCCCTTAGCCCCGCCCCTTTTGCCACTCCTCTAGCCCCACCCCAAGCCCCTCCCCCGTTGACCACACCTCCTTAGCCCCGCCTCCCCTGCACCGTTGGCTCCACCCCTTTTCCTTGGCCACGCCCTTCAATCGGGCACACCCCGGAGACCCGCCCCCTTTTTGGCCACGCCCCTTTCCTTGAACAGCCCTGTCCCCGCCCCTTTGGGGCCCCGCCCCTTTGGGGCCCCGCCCATTTGGCCACGCCCCCTTCTTGGACACGCCCTCCCGCTCCCCGGCCCCGCCCCTACCGAGGTGGCGGAAGAGGCGGGGCTCCGGCGGAAGCTCCGCCCACTGACAGACGGGGGCCACCAGGTTCAGCTGCCGGGCCACGGCGAAGGTGTCCTGGGGACGGCGGTGTCACCTGTGCCACCTGTGTCACCTGTGACCCGTCACCTGGGCCACCTCTGCCACCTCCTGTGTCACCTGTGCCACCTGTGTCACCTGTGTCACCTCCTGTGTCCCCTGTGTCACCTGTGTCACCTCTCCTGTGTCACCTGTGCCACCTGTGTCACCTTCTGTGTCACCTGTGTCACCTGTGCCACCTGTGACCCGTCACCTGGGCCACCTCTGCCACCTCCTGTGTCCCCTGTGCCACCTGTGTCACCTGTCACCTCCTGTGTCCCCTGTGTCACCTGTGTCACCTCTCCTGTGTCACCTGTGCCACCTGTGTCACCTTCTGTGTCACCTGTGTCACCTGTGCCACCTGTGACCCGTCACCTGGGCCACCTCTGCCACCTCCTGTGTCCCCTGTGCCACCTCTGCCACCTCCTGTGTCACCTGTGTCACCTCCCGTGTCCCCTGTGTCACCTGTGTCACCTCTCCTGTGTCACCTGTGTCACCTCCCGTGTCCCCTGTGTCACCTGTGTCACCTGTGTCACCTCTCCTGTGTCACCTGTGCCACCTGTGACCCGTCACCTGGGCCACCTCTGCCACCTCCTGTGTCACCTGTGTCACCTGTGTCACCTCTCCTGTGTCACCTGTCACCTTCTGTGCCACCTGTGACCCGTCACCTGCGCCACCTCTGCCACCTCCTGTGTCCCTTGTGCCACCTGTGTCACCTCTCCTGTGTCACCTGTGTCACCTGTGTCACCTCTCCTGTGTCCCCTGTGCCACCTGTGTCACCTCCTGTGTCACCTGTGCCACCTGTGTCACCTCTCCTGTGTCACCTGTCACCTCCCGTGTCACCTGTGTCACCTCTCCTGTGTCACCTGTGTCACCTGTGACCCGTCACCTGTGCCACCTCTGCCACCTCCTGTGTCACCTGTGTCACCTGTGTCACCTCTCCTGTGTCACCTGTGCCACCTCTCCTGTGTCACCTGTGTCACCTCTCCTGTGTCACCTGTCACCTCCCGTGTCACCTGTGTCACCTGTCTCACCTCTCATGTGTCACCTGTGTCACCTTCTGTGTCACCTGTGTCACCTCCTGTGTCCCCTGTGCCACCTGTGTCACCTCCTGTGTCACCTGTCTCACCTCTCATGTGTCACCTGTGCCACCTCTCCCGTGTCACCTGTGTCACACCCCCAATGTCCCCCCGTCCCCCTGCCAGCCCCCAATGTCCCCCCACGACGTCACCAGCGCCCCCCACTGCCATGTCCCCGCTGTCCCCGCCCCCATTACGTCACTGCCCCCCCCCCCGGGCCCCTCCCACCATGACGTCACCACCCCGGCGTCCCCGTGACGTCACCACAGGGCCCCCCCCCCCACCATCCCCGTGTCCCCGCCCACCATGACGTCACCGGGGGCGCCCCCTGCCGTGCCCCAGTACAGCGCCAGGCCCTGCTCGATGACGTCACTCATGGCACGAACCAACTCTGCCGGAAAGCGGGGGGGGGAGGAAGGAGGGACTGAGTTAACTGCGGCAGCCACGGGGGGGGTTCGGGGAGGTTTGGGGGGAATTCGGGAGGGATTTGGGACTCTGAGGGGCTTTTGGGGGATTTCAAGCAGTTTCGGGTGGATTTGGGGCAGGTTTGGGGCCGTTTTCAGACAATCCGGGGTCCTTGAGGGGTTCCCCGGGGTGTCCCCTCCCCGTTCTCCCCTTGGTACCTTCCAGCCGCAGCAGCCGCAGGGTCGGATCCATTCCTGGAGGGGGGGGGGGGATCACGTGAGGGGGCGTGGCCCAAAAGGGGCGTGGCCACAGGGGTTGATGGAAGGGTGGGGTCAGGAGTGGGTGTGGTCAGAGGCGTGTCCCCATTAAAAGGCGTGGCCTGATGGAAAGGGGCGTGGCCTCACCCTCACTGTGGGCGGGGCCAGGGCGGGGCCCGGCAAAGACGACGTCGACGTAATCGAGCTGGAGGCGGCGCAGGGACCCCCTGAGACCTGAGGGGGCGTGGTCAGGGTTAGGCCACGCCCACCAACATGAGATTTCCCCCGGCTTGGCCACGCCCACACAAGCCCCGCCCCCCTCACCTTCCAGCAGGTGCTTCCTGGAGAGGCCCCGGTCGGGTCTGGGGGGGCAAAAAAAGCCCCAAATTCACCCAAAATTCACCCAAAATTCACCCCAAACCCCCAAATTCACCCCGAGACCCAAAAAATCCTCCCCAAACCCCCCAAAAATTCACCCAAGGACACCAAAATTCACCCCAAATCCCCAAACCCACCCCAAGACCCAAAATTCGCCCCCCCAAATCCCCAAAACTCACTCCAAATTCACTCCCCCAAATCCCCAAAACTCACCCAGAAGTCCCAAATTCAACCCCCCCAAAAAACCGAAATTCAACCCCAACCCCCCCGAAATTCACCCCAAACGTCCGAAATTCCACCGCCCCCCAAAAACCCCCCCGACCCACCCAGAAACACCAAAAATTCCCTCCCCGGACCCCAAATCCACCCCCAAACCCCCCAAATTCACCCCCGAAATTTTCCAAAATTCCCAAAATTCTCCCCCAAACCCCACAAATCTCCTCCCCCCCCCGCGGTGCATTGTGGGTACTCACGGCGCCCCCCAGTGGACGCGGGTGGTGATGACGTAACTGGAGCGTCTGGGGTGGGGGGGGGGAGGGGTGGGGATGGGGGAGGGGCAGCAACCCCCAAAATTCACCCCACCCCCTCCTGGAAACCCCAAAATCCGCCAAAATCTCCCCCAAAACCCCCCCGGGACCCCAAAATCTGCCCAAATCCCACCCAAATTCTCTTTCAGAGACCCCAAAACTCACCCGGGACCCCCCCCCAAATCCCACAGCGACCCCAAAACCCACCAAAACTCCCCCCAAATATCTGGGATCCCCCCAAATCTGCCCCCCAAACCCCACCCAGGGACCCCAAAATTCCTCCCCCACCTCCATCCTTTGCTCCTCAGGATCCTCCCGAGCATCTTCTCCGCCCTGCGGGGTTTGGGGCAAATTTGGGGGGATTTTTGGGGGTCGGGACATTTGGGGGTTGGGATTTTTGGGGGGGGGGAGGTTTTGGGGGTCCGGGGAGGATTTTTTTTGGGGGGGGGTACCTGGCCGAGGCCTCGGCGGCGTCGAAGAGCGTCACCCCCAGCTCGTAGGCGGCGCTCAGCACCAGCTCGGCCTCCTGGGGACCCCAAAATTTGGGGAGGGGGGAGGTCAGGAGGACACCCCCAAAACTCCCCCGGAGTCCCCCGAAAAGGAGAGTCCCAAAAATGGGGAAAAAAACCCCAAAAAGGGAAAAAAAAACCACCAAGAAATGGGTGGGAAACCGCTCCGAAACGGGAGGAAAACCCCAAAATTTCCCCCAAATTTTTTTTGGAAAAATCTCAAAAATGGGGCAGGGAGCCTGAAATTTGGGGGGGTGGGGGGGGGGGGTCTCACCTCCTCGGAGGTCCCGGCCCCGAAGGTCCCGCGGGCACCTGGAGGGGGAAATTGGGGATGAAGAGAAAGGGAGGCCCCGAAAAAAAACCCCAATTTCAGCCCAGGGAGCCCCAAATCCCCCCCAAATCCCCCAAATCCCCCCAAATCCACCCCAAATTCCCCCCCAAATCCCCCCAAATCCCCCCCAAATCCCCCCAAATCCCCCCCAAATCCCCCAAATCCACCCCAAATTCCCCCCAAATCCCCCCCAAATCCCCCAAATCCCCCCAAATCCACCCCAAATCCCCCTCAATCCCCCCCAAATCCCCCAAATCCCTCAAATTCCCCCCAAATCCCCCAAATTCCCCCCCAATCCCCCCCAAATCCCCCCCAAATCCCCCAAATCCCGCCCAAATCCCCCAAATTCCCCCCAAATCACCCAAATTCCCCCCAAATCCCCCCAAATCCCCCAATCCCCCCCAAATCCCCCCCAAATCCCCCCAAACCCCCTCACCCAGCCCCAGGCAGGACACGCGCAGCCCGGAGCGCCCGAGGGTCCTGGGGGGGAGGGGCACAGAGTGGGGGGGGGGGGGGGTCACCCCAAAAGGGACCCCCGGAGCGGGGACCCCCCCCCCCCGGGGGGGAGGGGAACCCCGGGAAAAGGGAGAGGGGGACCCCAAAATCGGAACCCCCAATCAAATCAGGGACCCCCAAAAAAGGGACCCAGGGACCCCCCAAAACGGGACCTGACCCCCCTCCCCCCCCCCAAAATCAACCCAGGGACCCCAAAATGAGACCCTCGCCCCTCCCCCCCCCGGAGAATCGGGACCCCCCCCCCCCAAATCAACACTGAGACCCCCGGAATCGACCCAGGGACCCCAAAATCAACCCAGGGACCCCACAACGGGCCCCTCCCCCCCCCTCCCCGGGGAGCCCCCCTCCCCCCGCCGCCCCTCCCCCATACCGGTACTTCATGCCGGGCCCGGGGCTCGCTCCGGGCTGTTCCCGTTTCGGCGCCGCCGCCCCTCCCCCACCCCCCCCCGCGGCGGCGGCGGGGGGGGCTTTGCCCCCCGATTTCGGCGGGGCGCCCCTCCCCCCCCCCCCACCCCCCCCACCCCCCGCCGCCGCCGCCGCCCCTCCCCCCCCTCCGCCCCTCCCCCCGCCCCCGGCCGCCGCCGCCGCCGCCGCCCCTCCCCCCCCCGGGCCGGGGCCCCTCAGGCTCTGCTCGGTGCAGGCGATGGAGACCTGCATGGGGGGGGGGAGGGGCGCCCCCTGAATTTGGGGGGGAGGGGGAGGGGGAGAGGGGGGGAAGCCCCCCCGAAAGCTGGGGGAGGGGGCGGGGGAGGGGCGCGGAGGGGTCGCGGCGTCCGCGGAGCGGGGAGGAAGAGGAAGGGGGGGAGGGGCGAGGGCCACGCCCACAAGGAGGCCACGCCCACAAAGAGGCCACGCCCACAAGGAGGCCACGCCCACACGGAGGCCACGCCCACAAGGCGGCGCGTTTGCGCACGAGGCCCCGCCCATTATGAATCCCATGACGCTTTGCGCCAAAATGGCGGATAAATCCCGCCATGCTTTGCGCCGGAGGTGGGATAAATCCCATGAAGCTTTGCGCTCCTGAGGGGGAATATATCCCATGGTCCTCCGCGCGTCAGGAAGGGATAAATCCCGGGCTTTTCGGCGCGGTGAAAAGAGGATTAAATCCGCGGAATGCCCGCGCTGTAAACGCGGATAAATCCCGGGATTTCCCGCGCTTTCAATCGCGATAAATCCGAGGCTTCTCGGCGCTGTAAATTTAGAAAAATCCCGAGATTTGCGGCGCCATGATGGAGCGGCTATCCCAGCATGCCCCGCGGCCCCGCCGTCTCCATGGCGACGGCGCAGGCGCACTGCGCGACGGCCAAAAAAGGAGCGGCGCTGGCGCGGTGGGCGTGGCTCAAGCGGAGGCGTGTCCCAGAGAGAGGGCGGTGATTGGCCAGAAACGGCCCCGCCTCCCGGCGCTTCCTGCTCACGTCATCGCGCAGCGCCGGCGGGGAGGGAGCTGAGCGAGGCCGGCCCGGGGTGAGCGCGGATCCCAAAAATTCCCCAAAAAAAAACCCCAAAAACCCCGAAATTCTCCCCAAAATCCCGGGCGGGGGAGGGCGCGGAGGCGGCCGGGAGCGGGGGAGGGGCCCTGGAGAGCGGGGGGCGGGGAATGGGGGAGGGGAGAAGGGGGGGATCGGGAATTTGGGGGCGAGGCGGGGGGGAAATTGGGAATTTGGGGGATTTAATGGGAATTTCGGGCTCTCGGTGGGAATTGTGAGGGGGAAAATGGGAATATTGGGGTTTTTTTGGGGGGAATTCGGGGTTTTTAGTGGCGATTTTGGGGCGGGAAGGGGAAATTTTCGGCTTCGTTGGAAGTTTTGGAGGAGTCGAGGGGGAATTTTGGAGGTCTGTTGGGAATTTTTGGGATTTAATGGGAATTTTTTGGGATTTAATGGGAATTTTGGGGAAATTTAATGGGAATTTTGGGGATTTAATGGGAATTTTTGGGGATTTAATGGGAATTTTGGGGATTTAATGGGAATTTTGGGGATTTAATGGGAATTTTGGGGAAATTTAATGGGAATTTTGGGGATTTAATGGGAATTTTGGGTATTTAAGGGGAATTTTGGGGATTTAATGGGAATCTTGGGGGATTTAATGGGAATTTTTGGGATTTAATGGGAATTTTGGGGATTTAATGGGAATTTTGGGTATTTAACGGGAATTTTTTGGGATTTAATGGGAATTTTGGGGATTTAATGGGAATTTTGGGGAAATTTAATGGGAATTTTGGGGATTTAATGGGAATTTTGGGTATTTAAGGGGAATTTTGGGGATTTAATGGGAATTTTTGGGGAAATTTAATGGGAATTTTGGGGAAATTTAATGGGAATTTTGGGAGAATTTAATGGAGATTTCGGGAGAATTTAATGGGAATTTTGGGGGAATTTAATGGGAATTTTGGGGAAGTTTAAAGGGAATTTTTGGGGGAATTTAAAGGGAATTTTGGGAAATTTATCGATAATTTTCCCTGGAGTTCCCCTCCCTCCTCTCACTCCTCCCCCCCTCCCCCCCCCCCCAGGCCATGAAGGAGGCGCCGCCGAACTGCGGGGGCGGGGCCGGGGCCGACAGCCCCTCCCCCCCGCGCTCCTCCCCTCCCCCTCCCCCTCCCCCTCCCTGGGGTGGGGGGTGGGGGTGGGGGCTGGGCTGGGGGGCCCCTCCCCCCCAAGTTCTGGCGGCGGAAGGGCGCCGCCCGGCGGCGGCTGCGGGCGCTGCGGCTGCTGCGGCTGCTCCTGGCGCGGGGGGGGCTCTGGGGGGGCCCCGCGCGCCGCCGCGGGGGGAGGGGCGCCCGCCGGGCCCCGCCCCCCTCGCTCCGGGGGGCCCGGCCCCTCCCCCCCTCCTGCCCCCGCCCGCAGAACCCGGAAGCGCCGCAGAGGAGGGGGGGAGGGGGCCGCCCCTCCTCCTCCTCCTCCCCCCCCCCACGCCCCGCCGGCGGGGGCGGTGACGTCATCATCGGCGGCGGCGTTCCCGCCCCTCCCCCACCTGCAGCTGCCCCTCCCCCACCCCCCCCAGCCCGGGCTGGGGCTGCCGCCCCTCCCCCTCCCCGAGAGTTTTGGGGAGGGGGGGGAGGTGGGGGAGGGGCTGGGGGGAGGGGAGGGGGGCGATGAAGGTGAGAAAGGGGGGGGGGAGGGGAAATGGGGGGGGGAGGGGCCTGAAATTGGGAGGGGGGCGGGATTTGGGGGAGGGGCTGGGGATTTGGGGGCGGAGTTTCGCTTTTGGGGGCGGGGCTTGGATGTGGGGGAAGGGCTCAGATGTGGGGGAGGGGCTCGGATGTGGGGGAGGGGCTTGGATGTGGGGGAGGGGCTTGGATGTGGGGAAGGGGCCTGGATGTGGGGGAGGGGCCTGGATGTGGGGGAGGGGCTGGGATTTGGGGAGGGTGGGGGAGGGGTTTATTAATGGGGGGGGTCCCAAATGAAGGGGGCGGGGCCAAACCCCTTTTTTGTGGGGGGAGGGGCTCCGGGCAGGGGGTTTGGGGTGAAAAACTCCAATTTCGGGGATTTCTCACCCCTCCCCCCCTTCCCCCCCCCCCCCCACCAGGTCCCCTCCTGAACGGGCTGGGGGGGGGAGGGGCGGGGCTGCTCCCGGGCTGCCCCTCCCCCCCCTGCGCCCCTCCCCCCTCCGGCCAGGCCCCCATCCTGATCAGCAACGTCACCGGAGGGGGCGGGGCCGAGCCCGAGCCCCGCCCCCTCGGCCCCGCCCCGCCGGCCACGCCCCCCGCGCGGGCCCCGCCCCCCAGCCAGCCCAGCCCCCCCCCTGCGCGAGGAGCACGTGACCTGCGTCCAGAGTGAGTGACGTCATCGGGGCGGGGCTGGGCGGGCTGTGACGTCATCGGGGAGCCGAAATTCGGGGCGATGACGTCACTGAGGAGGGGAATTCTGGGTGGATGACGTCATTGGGAAGCCAGCGCTCTGGGCTGTGATGTCATCGGGGGGCGGGGATTTGGGGTGGTGATGTCATTGGGGGGGTGGAGCTTCAGGTGATGACGTCACCATGAGCTGAAATTCGGGGGGGAGGGGTCCGAACTTTGTGGGATTTTGGTGGGAATTTTGGGGATTTTGGTGGGAATTTTGGGGTTTTCCCCAGGAATTTCCATGTCCCCGTTCCCGGGGGAATTTTGTGGGAATTTTGGGGATTTTTGTGGGAATTTTGGGGATTTTCGTGGAAATTTTGGGGTTTTCCCCAGGAATTTCCACGTCCCCGTTCCTGGGGGGAATTTTGTGGGAATTTTGGGGATTTTTGTGGGAATTTTGGGGATTTTTGTGGGAATTTTGGGGATTTTCGTGGAAATTTTGGGGTTTTCCCCAGGAATTTCCGTGTCCCCGTTCCCGGGGGGAATTTTGTGGGAATTTTGGGGATTTTTGTGGGAATTTTGGGGTTTTCCCCAGGAATTTCCATGTCCCCGTTCCCGGGGGAATTTTGTGGGAATTTTTGGGATTTTTGTGGGAATTTTGGGGATTTTTGTGGGAATTTTTGGGGATTTTCCTGGGAATTTTGGGGTTTTCCCCAGGAATTTCCATGTCCCCGTTCCCGGGGGAATTTTGTGGGAATTTTGGGGATTTTTGTGGGAATTTTGGGGATTTTTGTGGAAATTTTGGGGATTTTCCTGGAAATTTTGGGGTTTACCCCAGGAATTTCCATGTCCCCGTTCCCGGGGGAATTTTGTGGGAATTTTTGGGGATTTTTGTGGGAATTTTGGGGATTTTTGTGGGAATTTTGGGGATTTTCCTGGATATTTTGGGGTTTTCCCCAGGAATTTCCATGTCCCCGTTCCCGGGGGGAATTTTGTGGGAATTTTTGGGATTTTTGTGGGAATTTTTGGGATTTTTGTGGGAATTTTGGGGATTTTTGTGGGAATTTTGGGGATTTTCCTGGAAATTTTGGGGTTTTTCCCAGGAATTTCCATGTCCCCGTTCCCGGGGGGAATTTTGTGGGAATTTTGGGGATTTTTGTGGGAATTTTGGGGATTTTTATGGGAATTTTGGGGATTTTCCCCAGGAATTTCCATGTCCCCGTTCCCGGGGGAATTTTTTGGGAATTTTTCGGGAATTCTCTGGGAATCTGAGAGGGATTTGGGGGCGTTTCCAGGCATCCTGGACGAGTTCCTGCAGGCCTACGGCAGCCTGATCCCCGTCAGCGCCGACGAGGTGGTGGAGAAGCTGGAGGACATCTTCCAGCAGGAGTTCAGCACCCCCCAGAGGTGCGGGAGGGAGATTTGGGGAATTTTGGGGGTTTTTTGGGAATTTTTGGGAATTTTTGGGGCTCCTGGTGTGGTTTTTGGGGGGATTTTAATGGGATTTTTCGGGTTTTTTTTCGGGGGGGGTTTTGGGGATGGTTTTGTTGGGAGTTTTGCCGGGATTTTGTGGGGATTTATTTGACGGGAACTTTGTGGGAATTTCGTGTGGTGGGGGGGGACCCAAAACCCCAAATTTCCCCCCCCAAACCCCCAAATTTCCCCCCCAAAACCCCAAATTTTCCCCCCAAACCCCCAAATTTCCCCCCCAAACCCCCAAATTTCCCCCCCAAAACCCCAAATTTTCCCCCAAAACCCCCAAATTTCCCCCCCAAAAACCCCAAATTTCCCCCCCAAACCCTCAGAATTTCCTGGGGATTTTTTCTGGGCGGGGTTTAAATTTCGGTGATTTGGGGAATTCGGGGAATTTTTGTTGGTTGTTCTCTCTGGGTGGCAGGCGTGGCTGGGCGCAGCAGGGGTACTTTGGGTAATTAATTTGGGATAATTTGGGATGATTTGATTGGGGTTTCTCTCCCTGCCAGGCGAGGCTCGGTGCAGCAGCTGCTGCAGTCCTACCAGCGGCTCCCCGGGAACGCGCTGCTCCGCGGCTTCCGCGTCAGCTACAAGCGCCACGTGCTGACCATGGACGACCTCCAGACGCTCTACGGCCCCAACTGGCTCAACGACCAGGTGGGGGGATGGGGGGAAATTTTTTGGGGATTTTTTGGGGAATTTTTTGGGAATTTTTTGGGAATTTTTTGGGATTTTTTTGGGGAGTTTTTGGGATTTTTTTGGGATTTTTTTGGGGATTTTTTGGGGAATTTTTGGGGATTTTTTGGGGAGTTTTTCGGAATTTGTGGGAATTTTTGGGGGGGGATTTTTTGGGAATTGTTTTTGGGAAAGTTTTGGGGGGAATTTTTTGGGAAATTTTTGGGGGGTTTTTGGGGGATTTTTGGGAATTTTTGGATTTTTTTTTCAGAATTATTTGGGAATTTTTAGGGGGATTTTTGGGGGATTTTTGGGGAATTTTTTGGGATTTTTTGGGGAGTTTTTGGGGAGCTTTTCGGAATTTGTGGGAATTTTTGGGGGGGATTTTTTGGGAATTTTTTTGGGAAAGTTTTGGGGGTTTTTGGGAATTTTTGGGATTTTTTTTTTAGAATGATTTGGGAATTTTTAGGGGGATTTTTGGGGGATTTTTTTGGGAATTTTTTGGGAATTTTTTGGGGAGTTTTTCGGAATTTGTGGGAATTTTTGGGGGGGGATTTTTTGGGAATTGTTTTTGGGAAAGTTTTGGGGGGAATTTTTTGGGAAATTTTTGGGGGGTTTTTTGGGGATTTTTGGGAATTTTTGGATTTTTTTTTCAGAATTATTTGGGAATTTTTAGGGGGATTTTTGGGGGATTTTTTTGGGAATTTTTTTGGAATTTTTTGGGAATTTTTTGGGAGTTTTTCGGAATTTGTGGGAATTTTGGGGGGGGATTTTTTGGGAATTTTTTTGGGAAAGTTTTGGGGATTTTTGGGAATTTTTGGGATTTTTTTTTTAGAATTCTTTGGGAATTTTTAAGGGAATTTTTGGGGGATTTTTTTGGGAATTTTTTGGGAATTTTTTGGGATTTTTTTGGGAATTTTTTGGGGAGTTTTTCCGAATTTGTGGGAATTTTTGGGGGGGATTTTTTTGGGAATTTTTTTTTGGGAAAGTTTTGGGGGTTTTGGGGGGGAATTTTTTGGGAAATTTTTGGGGGGTTTTTTGGGGATTTTTGGGAATTTTTGGGATTTTTTTTTTAGAATTATTTGGGAATTTTTAGGGGGATTTTTGGGGGATTTTTTTGGGAATTTTTTGGGATTTTTTGGGGATTTTTTTGGGAATTTTTTGGGGAGTTTTTCGGAATTTGTGGGAATTTTTGGGGGGGGATTTTTTGGGAATTTTTTTGGGAAAGTTTTGGGGATTTTTGGGAATTTTTGGATTTTTTTTTTAGAATTATTTGGGAATTTTTGGGGGGGTTTTTTTGGGATTTTTTTGGGAATTTTTTGGGAATTTTTTGGGGAGTTTTTCTGAATTTGTGGGAATTTTTGGGGGGGGATTTTTTTGGGAATTTTTTTGGGAAAGTTTTGGGGGATTTTGGGAATTTTTGGATTTTTTTTTAGAATTATTTGGGAATTTTTAGGGGGATTTTTGGGGGGATTTTTTTGGGAATTTTTTGGCAATTTTTTGGGGAGTTTTTCGGAATTTGTGGGAATTTTCGGGGGGATTTTTTTGGGAAAGTTTTGGGGGTTTTTGGGAATTTTTGGGATTTTTTTTTTTAGAATTATTTGGGAATTTTTAGTGGAATTTTTGGGGGATTTTTTTGGGAATTTTTTTGGGGGGATTTTTTTTTGAGGATTTTTTTGGGATTTCCAGGCATCTTCTTTTAAGATTTGGGGAAATTTGGGGAAATTTTTTGTAGCTCAAGGGCTTCTAAAAAATTTCCAGGGGATTTTTCTGGGGCTTGGGGTGGTTTTGGGAGGAATTTTGGGGCCCCCCAGGTGATTTTTGGGCCCCCCCCAGGTGATGAACATGTACGGGGACCTGGTGATGGACGCCGTGCCCGACAAGGTGAGCGGGGAGGGGGCGTGTCCCAGGTGTGCGTGGGCGTGTCCCAGGTGTGCGTGGGCGTGTCCCGTGTGCAGTGGGCGTGTCCCAGGTGAGCCCCGCCCCCTCCCCAGGTGCATTTCTTCAACTCCTTTTTCTACGACAAGCTCCGCACCCGCGGCTACGAGGGCGTGCAGCGCTGGACCAAGAACGTGAGGGGCGGGGCCGGGGTGGGCGGGGCCAGGGAGGCGTTAATGAGGTGGGCGGGGCTCCAAAGCGCTCCAAAATTAAGGGGCGTGGCCAGGTGTGGGCGTGGCCATGGGGGTGTTAATGAGGAGGGCGTGGCCGCCGGAGTTAATGAGGTGGGAGGAGCCTGTGTGTGTTTAAATGGGACGGGGGCGCTTTAAATGTGGGCGTGGCTTTCATGGGCGTGGCTTCCCCAAAGTGGGCATGGTCTGTTAATTACCCCGCCCCAATTTTGACTGATTTGGGGGTCAATTTGGGGGTCAATTTGGGGGTCAATCCCAGTTTCACTGGGATTTTTTTGGGCGGCGGGCGCGGCTCCCCAAAGTGGGCGTGGCTCCCAAAAGTGGGCGTGGCTCCCCAAAGTGGGCGTGGCCTCCTTTCCCATCCCCGCCCCTTCATCTCTGCTCTTTGCTCGTTTTTGCCCAATTTCCCCCAGATTTTTTTTTAACGGGGTGGGCGTGGCTTAAGGTGGGCGTGCCCCTCCCACTCCCCACCCCTCAAAAGTGGGCGTGGCCTCCCATTAACCCTTCAATCCCCATTCCCCTAAAACTCCTCCCCGTTTTCCCCCGGGATTTTTTTTTTTTTTTTGGCCTGGGCGTGGCCGGGGCGTGTCCCCGCGGTGTGGGCGTGTCCCAGGCGTGGCTCCGCCCCCCCGGCAGGTGGACATTTTCGGGAAGGAGCTGCTGCTGATCCCCATCCACCTGGAGGTGCACTGGTCGCTGGTGGCCGTGGACGTGGGGCGCCGCACCATCACCTACTTCGACTCGCAGCGCACGCTCAACCGCCGCTGCCCCAAGGTGGGCGTGGCCACGGGATTTTGGGGGGGGCGTGGCCGCAGAAAGTGGGCGTGGCCACGTTTTATAACCAGGAAGGGGGCGGGGTTTAAATTGAGCTCGGTCCATGGCCTTGTTTTGGCAGAAGTGCCTTTGGTTCTGGGATACAAAGGGTTAAATTGGGAGGGGCGTGGCTCCCAATTTTGGGCGTGGTCGGACAGGAAGTGGGCGTGGCTGCGGTTTTTAAATTAGGAAGGGGGCGGGGTTTAAGTTTAGCCAAGGTGATCCCTTGGTTTTGGTGAAAAAGCCTTTGGTCGTGGGGCACAAAGGGTTAAATGGAAAGGGGCGTGGCTCCCGGTTGTGGGCGTGGTCACACGGAAAGTGGGCGTGGCCATGGTTTGTAACCAGGAAGGGGCGGGGTTTGAGTTCAGCTTGGTTGGGGTGGAAACGGCTTTCGCTGTGGGATGCAAAGGGTTAAATGGGGATGGGCGTGGCTCCAAATTGTGGGCGTGGCCAGGCAAAAAAGTGGGCGTGGCCAGGTATTTAAATGAGACCCAAATTGACCCAAATAATCGAGAGATTTGGTGTTTAAAAAACGGTCTCATTCTGGGTCGGGAAGGGTTAAACGGGAAGAGGCGTGGCCTGCTGTGGGTGGGCGTGGCCACCTAAAATCTGGGCGTGGCCGTGGGCTAAAGAATTGGAAAGGGGCGGGGCTCAAATCACCCCCAGACCAGCAATAATTTGAATATTAAAAAATAATTAATTAAGGGCTGGGGGTGGGTTGAATTGGGGGCGTGGCCTTTTCAAAGGTGGGCGTGGTCACACGGTTTAGGGCGGGGCTTTACGGGGCGTGCCCGGTGGGCGTGGCTTCAGGGTTTGGGGGCGTGGTTTGGCGGGCAGGGCGAGGGGCGGGGCTTGCTGTTGGGGGGGCGGGGCTTGCAGGAGGGGCAGGCCGCTGTGGCCACGCCCTCCCCCGGCTGACCACGCCCCCTCTGGCCCCGCCCCCAGCACATCTGCCGCTACCTCCAGGCCGAGGCCGACAAGAAGGAGCGGCCGGACTTCCGGGAGGGCTGGAGGGGCGCCTTCAAAATGGTGAGGAGGGGGAAAAAACCCCAAAACCGCCCGAAATCAGCCCAAAAATGGGATCTGGGACCTCCCAAAAACCCTGCAGGGAGAAAAAAAAACCCCAAAAAAACTGCCAAAAACGCCCGAAATCACCCCAAAAATCTGCCCTGGGACCTCCCAAAAACTCCAAAACCGCCCCAAAAAATCTGCTCTGTGACGTCCCCAATATCCCACAGGGAAAAACCCCAAAACCGCCCGGAATCGCCCCAAAAATCTGCCCTGGGACCTCCCAAAAATTGGGAAAAAACCCCCAACCCCCCCAAAATTATCCCCAAAATCACCAAATTTGGGTTTTTTTCCCCCAGAACGTCGCCCGGCAGAACAACGACAGCGACTGCGGCGCCTTCGTGCTGCAGGTGAGGGGGATTGGGGGGATTTGGGGG
>JADMLD010001429.1:0-15000 GCA_017589585.1 Phylloscopus whistleri | reverse complement strand
GCTTTTTCCTGGATCATTCCCCCTGGAATGATCATTTTCCTTGGATCCTTTTCTCTTGGATCATTTCCACCTGGATCCTTTCCCTGGATCCTTTCCCTGGATCCTTTCCTTTGGATCCTTTCCCTGAATCGTTTTTCCTGGATCATTTCCCTGGATCATTCCCCTGGATCATTCCCCCTGGACATTTCCCTGGATCATTTTTTCCTGAATAATTTCCGTGAATCATTTCCCCGAATCATTTCCCCCCGAATCATTTCCGTGAATCATTTCCATGAATCATTTCCATGAATCATTTCCCCTGAATCATTTCCCTTGGATCCTTTCCCCTGAATCATTTCCCCCGGATCATTTCCCCCCTGAATCATTTCCCCCGGACCATTTCCGTGAATCATTTCCGTGAATCATTTCCATGAATCATTTCCTTTGGATCCTTTCCCCCAAATCATTTCCGTGAATCATTTCCGTGAATCATTTCCCGGGATCATTTCCCTGGATCATTTCCGTGAATCATTTCCCCCTAAATCATTCCCCCGGACCATTTCCGTGAATCATTTCCCTGAATCATTTCCTTTGGATCCTTTCCCCCGAATCATTTCCCCCCAGATCATTTCCGTGAATCATTTCCCCGAACCGTTTCCCCCCGGATAATTTCCTTGAATCATTTCTGCGAATCATTTCCATGAATCATTTCCCTTGGATCCTTTCCCCTGAATCATTTCCGTGAATCATTTCCGTGAATCATTCCCCCAGATCATTTCCGTGAACCATTTCCCTGAACCATTTCCCTGAATCATTTCCCTGAATCATTTCCCCAGACCATTTCCTGGAATCATTTCCGTGAATCATTTCCCTGAATAATTTCCTTTGGATCCTTTCCCCCGAACCATTTCCTCCCGGATCATTTCCGTGAATCATTTCCCCCGAATCATTTCCCCGAACCATTTCCCCCGGACCATTTTCCCTGCCCGATTCGGGGGTGCAGCAGCGCCGTTCCCTCCCGCTCCTTTCCCCGCTCCCCCCGCGGTGTCCCCGCGGTGCCGGCGGCGCTGGCGGCCCCGCGCGCTAATTGATATTGATCGGCGCCATCGGTCACCTGTCAGCGCCGCTTCCAGGGGACCACTTAGACCGCGGCGGCGGCGGCCAAATCTGTTTAACAAATTCATTTACGGCCTCTTCCCCCCCTCCGGCCATTCCCCAGCCGGTTTTTTTTTCTTTTTATGGATAATTGATCCCGAGCGAAACCACCGGCGCTTCCTCCCGAGAGAACTCATCCTCCTCCTCCTGCCACCGCAGGATTTTCTCTTTTTTTTTTTTTCTTTTTTTTTTTTGGGAAAACCCCAAACTGGGCGGCTCTGCAGCCACCCCCGACCCGGCTCGGCCCCCCTCTCCCCGGCCCGGCTCGGTTCGGTTCGGTTCGGTTCGGTTCGGTTCGGCGCGGGTACCTTTGTCGCCCAGGATGCCGTCGATGCTGTGCTTGGCCTTCTTGTCGCCGTCCTCCTCCTTCTTGTCGCAGTCCTCGTCCTCCTCCTTCTTGCCGAACTTGATGCGGAGCACGCGGCTAATCGAACTCACTAAACCTCGGACAGGCAAAGGCAGAGGGGCGAGCGTAAGCTGCCTGCGGGGAAAGGGGAAATCCACCCCCCCGGGATGCGCCCGCTCCCCGAATTCCCCGAAACGGGATCGGCCCCGGGGTGTCCCAGCAGCCCCGGGATGGGCGCAACCCCAGGGTCACCGGGGAAATCTGGGTCGTTTCCCCTGGATCATTTCCCCCCTGGATCATTTTGTCCTGGATCCATCTCCCCTGGATCATTTTCCTCCTGGATCAGATAATTTTATCCTGGATCATTTTCCCCCTGGATCATTTCCCCCCTGGATCATTTTATCCTGGATCCATTTCCCCTGGATCCATTCCTCCCCCTGGATCATTTTGTCCTGGATCCATTTCCCCCCTGGATCACTTCCCCCCTGGATCCATTTCCCTGGATCATTTCCCCTGGATCATTTCATCCTGGATCATTTCCCCCTGGATCACTTCCCCCCTGGATCCATTCTCCTCCGGATCCTGGGGGATTCACAAATTGCCCCAAAATTCCCCCAGAATTCCCACCGGGACGGAGCTCCGGGCCTGCTCCGGCCCTACAGAGCGGCCCCAAACCCCACGGGGACCCCACAGCCCCTGACCCCAAAGGCCGAGCTGCGGGATCCGGCCTCCCTCCCCATGGATCTCTTGGGACCTCATGGGATCTCTGGATCTCTCAGGGATCTCTGGATATCTCAGGGATCTGTAGGTCTCTGACGGATCTCTGGGGGATCTCTCAGGATCCCTGGGTCTTGGATGGATCTCTCAGGATCTCAAGGACCTCTGGATATCTGATGGATCTCTAGGTCTCTGATGGATCTCTCGGGATCTCAAGGATCCCTGTGTCTCTGATGGATTTCTGGGAATCTCAAGGATCTTTGGGTCTCTGATGGATCTCTGGGGGATATATCAAGGATCCCTGGGGATCTCAAGGATCTCTGGGTTTCTGATGGATCTCGGGGATCTCATGGGTCTCTGGATCCCACAGATCCCACGGATCCCACGGATCCCAGCCCCACGGGGAGGTCCCTGGGCCGCCCCCCACGGCACAAAACCCAGCGGGACAACCCCGGGCTCCCCTCCCCCCCCCGGATTTGGGGGGAGGCACCTCCGGGGGTCTCCCCCTGCCCCAGGAACCCCCGGCATTCCCGGGAGCTGCAGAAACTCGGGGGAATAAAAACCCCCTCAGTTGGTGTTGGGCTGTGCAGCAGCCGGGGCACAGCCCCCCTGCCCCAGATCCCGGGGGATCCTCGGTGGATTTCCTCCTTTTCCATCCCGGCCAAGTCGGGATCCCTCGGGATCCTCCGGAAAAACCTTTCCCGGGGCCGACCCCTCCCCCAAACCCGGGGGTTCCTTGGTGGGATCTCCCCCTCTCTCCATCCCAGCCGAGCCGGGAGTGCCCCCGGATCCTCTGGAAAACCTCTGCTGGATCTCTCGGGATCTCTGATGGATCTCTGGGGGATCTCGGATGGATCTCTCAGGATCCCAAGGATCTCTGGGTCTCTGATGGATCTCTGGGGAATCTCTGATGGATCTCTCAGGATCTCAAGGACATCTGGATCTCAGATGGATCCCTGGGTCTGTGATGGATGTCTCGGGATCTCTGATGGATCTCTGGGGGCCTCAAGGATCTCTGGGTCTTGGATGGATCTCTGGGGGATCTCTCAGGATCTCTGGGTCTTCGATGGATCTCTCAGGATCCCAAGGATCTCTGGATCTCTGATGGATCTCTGGGGATCTCAAGGATCTCTGGATCTCTGGGTCTCGGATGGATCGCTCAGGATCTCAATGATCTCTGGGTCTCTGGGTCTCGGATGGATCCCTGGGTCTGTGATGGATCTCTCAGGATCTCTGATGGATCTCTGGGGGCCTCAAGGATCCTGGGTCTCAGATGGATCTCTGGGGGCCTCAAGGATCCCTGGGTCTTGGATGGATCTCTCAGGATCTCAAGGATCTCTGGGTCTCTGGATCTCTGATGGATCCCTGGATCTGTGATGGATCTCTGGGGGATATCTCAGGATCCCTGGGTCTCAGATGGATCTCTCAGGATCCCAAGGATCTCTGGGGTCTCTGATGGATCTCTGGGGGCCTCAAGGATCTCTGGGGGATCTCTCAGGATCCCAAGGATCTCTGATGGATCTCTCAGGATCTCTGGATCTTTCCCCGCAGGGCCGGGGGCGGTGGCCGGGCTGCCTCCTCACCTGAGGGCACCGTGCTGCGGTCGCAGTGCCCGTCCTTGAGCAGCCGGTCCCGGATCTCCCAGCTGAACATCCCGGGGTTCTCCCGCTTGTACTCCTCGATCTTCTTCTCCACGTCCGGGGTCGCCACCTGCTTTTGTGACCAAGGGGGTCCCGGAGGGGAGAGGGGAGGAGAGGGAGAGGAGAGGAGAGGAGAGGAGAGGAGAGGAGAGGAGAGGAGAACAAAAAAGCGCTTTTAACTCAAAAGAAGCGCCGAGCACCGCGGTTCGGCCCTGCCTGGCCCGGCCGAGGGGTTCGGGATTGGAAAAACGGGGATTGGGAGTGGGGAAATCAGGGAAATCAAGCCGGGAAAAGGCCCAGAGAGCCCAAATCCTAAAATTGGGGTCTCAGGGGGCCGGGAGAGCCGGCGGGGTGGGGTTACCCCGAGCTCCGGGGTGCAGGGGACACTGTTTGGGGGGTTTATGGACGCCCAGGGATTCCCCGGTCCCAGAGAATCCCGGGGCACCCAGGGATTGATTCCCTGTTCCTGAACAATCCCGGGACACGCTCGGGACACCCAGGGACTGATTCCCCGGTCCCAAAGAATCCCGGGGCACCCAGGGATTGATTCCCCGTTCCCGAACAATCCCGGGACACCCAGGGATTCCCCGTTCCCAAACAATCCCGGGACACGCCGGGACACCCAGGGACTCTCCGTTCCTAAGGAATCCCTGGACACCGGGGATTGATTCCCTGTTCCAAAACAATCCCGGGACACCCAGGGATTCCCCATTCCCGAACAATCCCGAGACACCCAGGAACTGATTCCCCATTCCCGAACAATCCCGGGACACCCAGGGATTCCCGAACAATCCCGGGACACCCAGGGATTCCCGAACAATCCGGCTTTCCCGCTCCCCAGGCCCGGCCGGAATCGCTCGGGCGCGCACCACTTGTTGCGCGTGGAAGCGACAAAAAACAAAGAAAAAAAGAAAAGAACCGACAAAAACCTCGCTTTGATCCGCCCGTCACCTCCAGCTCGGGCCCCGCTCCCTCCCCGCCAGAGGCCGAAAATCGCCGCTGGGTTTAAAACCCTTTCCCGCGCCAAAAAAACCCCAAAACCAAACCCAAAACCAAATAAAAAAAAAAAACAATAATAATTTTAAAAAACACTCGGAGAACTCGCGCTGCTCTCCAAAAAAAAACTCCTAAAAACCCCCCAAACCCCCCCAAAAAAAAACCCGTCAAAAAAACCCAAAAAACCCACAACCAAATAAAAAAATAAAATAATAATTTTAAAAACCACTTGAAAAACTCGCGCTGCTCTCCAAAAAAACCCCTCCAAAAAACCTCCCCCAAAAAACCCGCCAAAAAACCCACCCCAAATAAAAAATAAAATAAAAAAAAAAAAAAAAACCTCTTGGAAAACTCACCCTGCTCTCAAAAAAAAAAAAAAAAACTTTAAAAAACCCAAAAAAACCCCCCCAAAACCCCACCAAATAAAAAAATAAAATAATAATTTAAAAACCACTTGGAAAACTCGGGCTGCTCTCCAAAAAAAAAACCCCCAACCCCCCCAAACCCCCCCAAACCCCTGGGAATTTCGGGGGGCGCAGCGCACTCACCCTGGGCTTGCTGCCGCCGATGGCCCCGGGGCGGATGGAGCCGGTCTCCTGGTAGCGGCAGAGGATTTTGGAGACGCAGCCGTGGGAGACGCGCAGCTGCCGGGAGATCACGCAGGGCCGGATGCCGTGTGTGCGCCATCTCCACGATCTTGTGGCGGATGTGGTTGGGCAGCGGGCGCCCGTTGATGAAAACCCCCCCGAGCTGGTTCACCCGGCCCTGGCCCAGCGGGGTGGACACTGCCGGGGACGGAGCAAAAAACCGGCCCGGGAAGGAGAGAGGAAAAAGGAAATAAAAGGGGAGGAAAGTTAAAATGTGAGGAGGGGGAAAATCCGGCGCGTCCGTGCCCGCGCTTCCCTGATTCTCTTCCCGGGGTTTGGAGGTTGGAAAGGAGCGGGGAAAGTGTGGCCCGTGCCCTGCGCTGTGTGGGTTTAGCCCGGGGTTTATCCGGGGTTTGGTTATCCCGGGGTTTGGTTTATCCCGGTGGTTATCCCGGTGGTTATCCCGTGGTTATCCCGGGGTTTGGTTATCCCAGGGTTTGGTTTATCCCGGTGGTTATCCCGGTGGTTATCCGGTGGTTATCCGGTTTGGTTATCCAGGGTTTGGTTTATCCCGGGGGTTATCCGGTGGTTATCCCGGGTTTGGTTATCCGGGGTTTGGTTATCCCAGGGTTTGGTTTATCCCGGGGTTTGGTTATCCGATATTTGGTTGTCCCGGGGTTCGGTTATCCCGGGGTTTATCCCGGTGTTCGGTTATCCCGGTGGTTATCCTGGGGTTTGTCCCGGTGTTTAGCCGGAGTTTGTCCCGGTGTTTCGTTATCCCGGTTTTTGGTTATCCGGGGTTTATCCGGGTGTCTATCCCGGTATTTGGCTGTCGGGGTTCGGTTATCCCGGGGTTTCTTTGGTTATGCCGGGGTTTGATTATCCCGGTGCTTGGTTTATCCCAGTATTTGGTTATCCCGGAGTTCGGTTATCCCGGGGTTTATCCCGGTTTTTGGTTATCCCGGTTTTTGGTTATCCCGGTTTTTGGTTTATCCCGGTTTTTGGGTTATCCCGGTTTTTGGGTTATCCCGGAGTTCGCTTTATCCCGCCGGCACCCGGGAGGTTGTTGTTTTGTTTTGTTTTGTTTTGTTTTTTTTCCCGTGGAAAAGCGAGAAAACAAAAATCCCTCCCTGCCCCGGGAGCCGCTGGCCCATCCCGGCGCGTCCATCCCTGGAGATCCGCCCGGGTTTGGGATTTCACACCTCGATCCCGAACCATCCCCGGCCCTTCCCGAACCCGCGGGGATCCAAACCCTCGGAGACCCAAACCTCGGAGACCCAACCCGGGAGATCCAACCCTCGGAGATCCAAACCCTCGGAGACCAAACCCCAGGAGACCCAAACCCCAGGAGACCCAAACCCTCGGAGACCCAAACCCGGGAGATCCAAACCCGCGGAGATCCAAACCCTCGGAGACCCAAACCCGCGGAGATCCAAACCCTCGGAGACCCAAACCCGGGGAGATCCAAACCCGGGAGATCCAAACCCGAGGAGGTCCAAACCCTCGGGGATCCAAACCCTCGGAGATCCAAACCCTCGAGAGACCCAAACCTTCCCCAAACTTCTCGTTCCTTTCCCCAAAAATCCTCCCCGCGCTTCTCGCCTCGAACCACCAAACCTTCCCCAAACTTCCCCTTTCTTCCCCCAAAAATTCCTCCCCGCGCTCCTCGCCTCGCATCACCGAGCTCCGCTTTCGAACAAACTTTTGCAAATCACCTCGGGGCGCTTTATTTGGGGCGGTTTTGGGTTTTTTTGGGGTTTGTTTTTTTTTTTTTGAAGGAGCGGGGAGCGGCTTCGCCCCTTGGCCGCCTGACCGCCGCCTCCCCCGGGGGGCTCGGGGCGGCAGCGGCGGCGGCGGCTCCTCCGCCCCCTCCCCAATTTATCGAACAATCTCTCCGGGCAGATCTGGCCAGATTAATACGATTTCACAGGCTGGAAATTAAAGCGCAAAAAGAAAAAAAAAAAAAAAAAAAAAAAAAAGGAGGGGAGGAAGGACTGGAGGGGGGACAGAACTCAGCTGGGTAATTTGCGCCGGGCTGGAGGGGGCCAGCGCCAGGCGAGGCGAAACGGGGGGCGGATTTTTATTCTTCTCCCCTTTTTTTTTTTTTAATAAATATTTTTTTTTCCCCCTCCTCCTGCTCTCTCTCTCGCTACAAAGAAAAGTCGATCCAGCAATCGCCGGCGATTTAGCCAGAATCATGCACCGCTAATTCCGAGTCACTTTGGCCGCCGCTCCCTGGATGTATCATTATCGACAGATAACACTCGAGTGGCCAATTTCACATTCAAGAGCCGCTAAAAGCGCCGGCCGCTCTCTCCTTTCATTATTCCCAGTCATGTTGTGCAAATATTGTTGTAATCCTTTGATCCTTTCCCTTGCCGTCTGTTTTACTTCATTTGCTACAGAAAAGCACTTCAGCAAATCCCCGCGCCCTGTGTGTTTTGCAGCCTCGCGCGGGGTTTTTTTTTTTTCTTTTTTTTTTCTCTCTCTTTTTTTTTTCTATTCCGCCGCCGCCTCCGCCCGCTCGCCCACTTGAGCACGGGCGGGATGAGAATTTGCTCCGCTTTTTTTTTAATAATGCGGCCAGAGGGGTCCCGGCGAGAAATTTGCCTTTTTTTCTTTTTTTTTTTTTTCCCTCTTTTTTTTTTTCTTTTCTATTTTTTTTCTTCTATTTTTCTTTTTTCGCCCCCCGCGCGACAAAGGCACGGCGGAAAAGGGAAAAGGATCGGGTGACACTCGGCGAGGTGACAGCTCGCCGGTCCCGGCAAGGACGAGCCCGGCTGCTCCAGGAGCCCCCTCGGATAAAGGTTTTTATTCTTATTTTTCCCCCTCTCTCTCCGAAAAGTTCAATCCCCATCGCTCTGGTTGGGTTTTTTTTATTTTTTTCCCCCTCCCGAGCCCCGGCGGTGAAATTGTCGGGACGTTAAAAAAAAATAATCAACTCATCCCCTTCAAAAAAAAAAACCCAAAACGGGAGAAGCTGCCCCAAAAAAACCAAACCCCTTGAGATGCCCGGGAAGGCTCGAACCCCGAGGATTCGCGGGGAGCGCGGCGGGAAGGGGCGAGAAGTTGGGAGAATTTCGGGAACCCCTCCCCAGGAGCGGAGCTCAGCGCACCGAGAGCCGCCGCCGGGTGATTCCGGAGGGACGGAGCGGAGCTTTTCCAGACCTAACGCTCCCCCCGGTAATTCCAGAGGGAAGGAGCCGCGCTTTTCCACACCTAGAGCCCTCCCCGGTAATTCCAGAGGGAAGGAGCCGCGCTTTTCCAGACCTAGAGCCCTCCCCGGTTAATTCCAGAGGGACGGAGCAGCGCCCTAAAGCCCCCCCGGTAATTCCAGAGGGAAGGAGCGGAGCTTTTCCACAACTGAATGCCCCCCATGAGTGATTCCAGAGGGAAGGAGCGGAGCTTTTCCAGACCTAAAGCCCCCCGAGTTAATTCCAGAGGGATGGAGAAGCGCTTTTCCAGATCTAAAGCCCCCCCAGTTAATTCCGGGGGGAAGGAGCAGCACTTCTCCATTTCCAGACCTAAGACCCCCCTCCCTCTCAGATAATTCCAGAGGGAAGGAGCGGCGCTTTTCCATTTCCACACCTAAAGCCCCCCAGATAATTCCAGAGGGATGGAGCAGCCGCTTCTCCAGACCTGAACCCCCCTCGGTAATTCCAGCGGGATGGAGCAGCCGCTTCTCCTTTTCCAGACCGAAGCCCCCCACTCCCGTCCCTCCCAGTTGATTCCAGCGGATGCAGCGGCTCCTTTCCCGGAATTCCAGACCTGAAACCCCCCAGAGATAATTCCAGAGGGAAGGAGCTGCGCTTTTCCTTTTCCAGACCTGAGAGCCCCCCCAGATAATTCCAAAGGGATGCAGCGGCTCCTTTCCCGGGATTCCCGGACCTAAATCCCCTCCGCTCCCCGAGTGATTCCAGCGGGATGCAGCGGCTCCCTTCCCGGGAATTCCAGACCCGAATCCCCCCGTCGGTAATTCCAGCGGCTCCTTTCCCGGGAATTCCATACCCGAATCCCCCCCAGATAATTCCAGCGGCTCCTTTTCCCGGGATTCCCGGACCCAAATCTCCCCCGTCGGTAATTCCAGCGGCTCCTTTCCTGGGATTCCCGGACCTAAATCCCCTCCGCTCCCCGAGTGATTCCAGCGGGATGCAGCGGCTCCTTTTCCTGGGAATTCCAGACCCAATCCCCCTCAGATACATCCAGAAGGATGCAGCGGCTCCTTTTCCCGGGATTCCCGGACCTAAATACCCCCCCGGTAGGTAATTCCAGCGGCTCCTTTCCCTGGATTCCCGGACCTAAATCCCTCCGCTCCCCGAGTGATTCCAGCGGGATGCAGCGGCTCCTTTCCCGGGAATTCCAGACCTAAATGCCCCCCGTCGGTAATTCCAGCGGCTCCTTTTCCCGGGATTCCCGGACCTAAATGCCCCCCCAGACAATTCCAGCGGCTCCTTTTCCCGGATTCCCGGACCTAAATGCCCCCCCGTCGGTAATTCCAGCGGCTCCTTTTCCCGGGATTCCCGGACCTAAATCCCCCCCCCAGACAATTCCAGCGGCTCCTTTTCCCGGGATTCCCGGACTACCTTCCAGCGGGAAGCCGGTGCGGGGGTAGTTCTGCCCCGGCGCCGGGGCGCATCATCCGCGGCACCGTCCCGGGCAGCGCTGCCATGGTCGGGGGGCGGCGGCGGCGGCCGAGGGGGCTCCGGTGCCAACCGGGGCTGGCGGGGGGGAAAACACCGGGAACCGCCGGGGCTGAGCGGGGGAAAACGCCGGGCACCGCCGGGGCTGAGCGAGCTGCGGGGCTGCCGAGCCTCCCGGCCCTTCCAGCGGCTGCAAAAAGAAGGGAGAAGTCTGGGCTCCGAACGCCAAAAAAAAATTCAAAATAGAATAATAATAATAATAATAATGGTAATTAAAAATAAAAATGAGCGAAAAGAAAAATATAAATCCTGCCAGGCTGGGGGATGAGAAGGGGATAAAAGGGGGAGGAAGGAGGAATCACCCACCGGAGGAAATTGCCGGGAAAGTTTTTTTTTGGGGGGGCTGCGTCCCGAGCGGGCCGCTGCGCTGGAATGTCAGCCCGGGGAGAGCGGGCACGGCCAAAGTTGCCTTGGGGAGCTGGGCTGGGGCTTGGGGCTGGGCTGGGGCCGGTTTGGGGCTGGGCTGGGGCCGGTTTGGGGCTGGGTTTAGGGCTGATTTAGGGCCGGGCTGCGGGGCCGGTTTGGGGTTGGGTTTAGGGCCGGTTTGGGGCTGGGTTTAGGGCTGATTTAGGGTTGGGCTCTGGGCCGGTTTGGGGGTTGGGCTCGGGGCCGGTTTGGGGCTGGGTTTAGGGCTGATTTAGGGTTGGGCTCTGGGCCGGTTGGGGTTGGGCTCCGGGCTGATTTAGGGCCGGGCTCGGGGCCGGTTTGGGGCTGGACTCAGAGCTGGGCTCAGGGCTGGGCTCAGAGCCGGTTCAGGGCCGCTTTGGGGTCGGTTTGGGGTCGGTTTGGGGTCGGTTCAGGGCCGCTCCGGGGTCGGTCCGGGGCTGGCTCGGGGGGCAGAGCGGGGGCAGCCGCGGCCCCCCGGGTCGGCTCGGCGCGCTGCGCTTCCTCCTCCTCGCGGCGCGGTTGTGGCAGCGCTGGAGGGACGGAGGAGAGGAGGAGGAGGAGGAGGAGGAGGAGGGGCTGGAAGTTGGGGAAGTTGGGGCGGTGGGGAGGACGGGCGGGCTCTGATAGGCTCCGGCTCCGCTCTTTGATGGGCAGGGGGATCCGCGCCGGGCCGCGGCACCAATGGCAGCGGAGCCCCGGCTCCTGCCCACAGCGGGGTTTGTTGGGGTTTTTTTATTTATTTTGGGATGTTTTCAGTCATTCTCGGGCTCCTGATGGAAAAGCGCTGCCGGGGTGCCGCTCCTCGAGCGGCTGGGGAAACAGAGCGGGGGAAATTTGGGGATTGCGGGGTTGTGGGTGTTAGGGTTTTTTTCTTTTTTTCTTTTTTGTTCTTTTTTGTTCTTTTTTTTTTTTTTTTTAATTTTATTTTTCCCCCTAGTGGGTTCCAGGAGGGGAAAAAGGACGGCGGGGCCAAGGGCTGAGCCCGGCTCGAGGTGCGGGGGAATTGCGGCGCGGATTGAAAAAAATAAAATAAAATTTAAAAAATAAATAAAAAAAAAATTAAAATATGAGATAAAGCGGCGTTCAAAAAAAAAAAAAAACCAAAAAAAAAAAACAAAAAAAAAACTTAAAAAAACGAGCGAAAAATCAAAACGGACGGGAATTAAAATGAAGGGGAATGAAAGCGAACAACAAAGTTAAAATTTAAAAAAAATGATAATTTTTTTTAAAAAAAAAATCGACGGTGAGAAGTGAAAAAACCAAATTAAACAAGAAAAAAATAATTTTTTAAAAAAATTAATTAATTAATTAATTAATTAAACTCCCCCCCCGCCACTCACCCCGCTCCCTCCAGGGGCTCCCCAGCCGCTTTTCCCTTCTCCCACCCCTCCGGGAGGGGCTCATCCCGACCCCCCCCCCTCCCCTCTCCCTGGCACTTTCCCCCCCAACCAGGTGCCTCCCTCATTAATTAACAACCGCCTTTAATTACGGGGCGGGCTGGGGGTGGAGAATTCCCGAATTTTTTCCCCCCCCTCCTTCCCGAAAAAAAAAAAAAAAAATCCTCGGGAGCTTTGGGGCTGAGCGCGCAGCGGGACGTGACGCCGGCGCCGCCGCCGCCTTTTGTTCGCGGCTGTAAAAGGAACCCGGGCCCGCCGCCCCCGCCGCCCCTCCCCAAAATAACCCCAAAACCCCCCCGGGAGGGGCCCGCGGGCGGAGCCGGCGCTCCCCGACCCCAAAAGGCGCTCCCCGGCCCCAAAGGGGCTCCCCGACCCCAAAAGGGGCTCCCCGACCCCACAGGGGCTCCCCGACCCCAAAGGAGCTCCCCGACCCCAAAGGCGCTCCCCGACCCCAAAGGGGCTCCCCGACCCCAAAGGGGCTCCCCGACCCAAAAGGAGCTCCCCGACCCCAAAAGGGGCTCCCCGACCCCAAAGGGGCTCCCCGACCCCACAGGGACTCCCCGACCCCAAAAGGGGCTCCCCGACCCCAAAGGGACTCCCCGACCCCAAAAGGGGCTCCCGACCCCAAAAGGGCTCCCCGACCCCAAAAGGGGCTCCCCGACCCCAAAAGGGGCTCCCCGACCCCAAAGGGGCTCCCCGACCCACAGGGGGCTCCCCGACCCCAAAAGGGGCTCCCCGACCCCAAAGGGGCTCCCCGACCCCACAGGGGCTCCCCGACCCCAAAAGGGCTCCCCGACCCCAAAAGGGGCTCCCCGACCCCAAAAGGGGCTCCCCGACCCCAAAGGGGCTCCCCGACCCCAAAAGGGCTCCCCGACCCCAAAAAGGCTCCCCGACCCCACAGGGGCTCCCCGACCCACACAGGGGCTCCCCGACCCCAAAAGGCGCTCCCCGACCCCAAAAGGGCTCCCCGACCCCAAAGGGACTCCCCGACCCCAAAGGGGCTCCCCGACCCCAAAAGGGGCTCCCCGACCCCACAGGGGCTCCCCGACCCCAAAAGGGCTCCCCGACCCCAAAAGGCGCTCCCCGACCCCAAAAGGCGCTCCCCGACCCCACAGGGGCTCCCCGACCCCAAAAGGGGCTCCCCGACCCCACAGGGGCTCCCCGACCCCACAGGGGCTCCCCGACCCCAAAAAGGCTCCCCGACCCCAAAAGGGCTCCCCGACCCCAAAGGGGCTCCCCGACCCCCACAGGGGGTGCCCGACCCCACAGGGGCTCCCTGACCCCAAAGGGGCTCCCCGACCCCAAAAGGGGCTCCCCGACCCCACAGGGGCTCCCCGACCCCAAAAGGGGCTCCCCGACCCCAAAAGGCGCTCCCCGACCCCACAGGGGCTCCCCGACCCCAAAGGGGCTCCCCGACCCCAAAAGGGACTCCCCGACCCACAGGGGCTCCCCGACCCCAAAAAGGCTCCCCGACCCCACAGGGGCTCCCCGACCCCAAAGGGACTCCCCGACCCCAAAAGGGACTCCCGACCCCAAAAGGCACTCCCCGACCCCAAAGGGGCTCCCCGACCCCAAAGGAGCTCCCCGACCCCAAAAGGCGCTGCCCGACCCCACAGGGGCTGCCCGACCCCAAAAGGAGCTCCCCGACCCCAAAGGCGCTCCCGACCCCACAGGGGCTGCCCGACCCCAAAAGGAGCTCCCCGACCCCAAAGGGGCTCCCCGACCCCGCTGGGGCTCCCGACCCCGCTGGGGCTCCCCGACCCCACAGGGGCTCCCTGACCCCAAAAGGGGCTCCCTGACCCCAAAAGGGGCTCCCCGACCCCAAAGGAGCTCCCCGACCCCACAGGGGCTCCCGACCCCAAAAGGGGCTCCCCGACCCCCACAGGGGCTCCCCGACCCCAAAAGGGGCTCCCCGACCCCACAGGGGCTCCCCGACCCCAAAGGGGCTCCCCGACCCCAAAGGCGCTCCCCGACCCCAAAAGGGGCTCCCCGACCCCGCTGGGGCTCCCCGACCCCACAGGGGCTCCCTGACCCCAAAAGGGGCTCCCCGACCCCAAAGGAGCTCCCGACCCCACAGGGGCTCCCCGACCCCAAAAGGGGCTCCCCGACCCCACAGGGGCTCCCCGACCCCAAAAGGGCTCCCCGACCCCACAGGGGCTCCCCGACCCCACAGGGGCTCCCCGACCCCAAAGGAGCTCCCCGACCCCAAAAGGGCTCCCCGACCCCACAGGGCTCCCCGACCCCACAGGGGCTCCCTGACCCCAAAAAGGCTCCCCGACCCCACAGGGGCTCCCCGACCCCAAGGGGCTCCCCGACCCCAAAAGGGACTCCCCGACCCCACAGGGGCTCCCGGACCCCACTGGGGCTCCCCGACCCCAAAGGGGCTCCCCGACCCCACAGGCGCTCCCCGACCCCAAAAGGGGGCCCGACCCCAAAAGGCGCTGCCCGACCCCAAAAGGCGCTCCCCGACCCCCAAAAGGCGCTGCCCGACCCCAAAAGGCGCTCCCCGACCCCAAAAAGGGGCTCCCCGACCCCACAGGCGCTCCCCGACCCCAAAAGGCGCTCCCCGACCCCAAAAGGCGCTGCCCGACCCCAAAAGGCGCTCCCCGACCCCAAAAGGGGCTCCCCGACCCCACTGGGGCTCCCCGACCCCACAGGGGCTCCCCGACCCAAAAAGGGGCTCCCCGACCCCAAAAGGGGCTGCCCGACCCCAAAAGGGGCTGCCCGACCCCAAAAAGGGCTCCCCGACCCCACAGGGGCTCCCCGACCCCAAAAGGCGCTCCCCGACCCCAAAAGGGCTCCCCGACCCCAAAGGCGCTCCCCGACCCCAAAGGCGCTCCCGACCCCAAAGGGGCTCCCCAAATCCCGTCCCGTGCCCCCTCCCAGCCCGTCCCGCTCCTGCCCCCGGCTCGGCTTTGGGTTTAGGGCCCGGCCTGGAGCTCGTTCCTCCCCTGCTGCTCAAGCTCGGCCTAAAGCCGCGCCTAAACCTGCGGGGGTTGGGATTTTCCGCCTCTCCACCCACCCCGATCCCCTTTTCCATCACCCCCGATCCCCCTTTCCCCCTTTCCATGAACCCCGATCCCCTATTCCCTCCTT
>JADMLD010001430.1:0-17289 GCA_017589585.1 Phylloscopus whistleri | reverse complement strand
CACACCTGGAACATGTCTGGGGCACACCTGGGACACAGCTGGACACACCTGGGACACACGTGGGCCACATCACACACACCTGGGGCACACCTGGGACACATCAGATACACCTGGGACACACATGGGCCACATCACACACACCTGGAACACACCTGAGAGAAGTCACACACACCTGGGGCACACCTGGGACACGCCACACACACCTGGGACACAGCTGCCACCCCCGTGCCAGCTGTGCCAGCTGTGCCAGCTGTGCCAGGTGCGCTCACCTGGGAAGAACTCCCCGAACACCTCCTGCAGCAGCGCCACCAGCAGCTCCCGCAGGCGCCGCTCGGCCGCGCTCAGCTCCAGCGCCCGCACCAGCAGCTGCAGCTGCGCCCCCACCTGCGCACGGCAAACTGGGCTAACTGGGAGCACTGGGAATGCCCTCCTCGGCCTGACTGGGCAAACTGGGAGCACTGGGAGCCCCTCCTGGCCCAACTGGGCAAACTGGGAACTCCCCCGGCCTGACTGGGGAAACTGGGAGCACTGGGAGCCCCCTCCCCGGCCTTACTGGGAGCACTGGGAGCCCCCCAAACCCTCTGGGAGAGCTTTGGGGTCCCCTCACACTCCCTTTAAACCCCCCGAGCACCCCAGGACCCCCCCTCAAACCCCCCCCGAGTGCCCCCAGACGCCCCAAACCCCCCCCAAAAAACCCCTGGAGGAGACTTGGGACCCCCCTGAGCCCCCCCAAACCCCCCCGGGAGAGCTTTGGGGACCCCCCAGACCCCTCCCCGAGCCCCCCACTCACGTCCTCGGCCTGGCCCAGCGCCTGCAGCAGCCCCGGGGGGGCCGGGGGGGTCCCGGGGGGCTCCCGGGGGCGCTCCCGGGGCCAGGCCCGGTGCTCCCGGGGCCGCACCCGCAGCCGCCGCCCCCCGAGGAGGTGCCGGGGCTGCTCCAGCGCTCGCTGCCGCCCCGCCGGCTCCCGCAGCTCCACGATGGCGAAGGCGCCCTGGGGGTGGGGGGGGGCGGGGTCAGCGCCGGGACCGCCCTGTCGCCAGGGGCTATCGCGACAGGCGCGATATCGCCTCACAGCGGGAGCCCCCCGCCTCCTCAGATACCCGCCGGGGTCACCCCCGCAGCGCCATCGCGGCTACCCCCCGTAACTATCGCGACAGTGTGGCGATATCACCGCACAGCGGGAGGGGCCGCGAGACCCACCCCCCCCCTCCCCAGGGACACCAAATCCCACCCACCCCCAGCGCCCTCGAGGACCCCCCCTTCCCGACACTTCGGCCTCGGCTATCGCGACAATCGCGACATCCCCGAGAGCCCCCCAAACCCCCCGTGAAGTGCCGGGCTGGGGTGGGGGGGAGTTCCACCCCTCCCGCCGTCTCCTCCTCCCCGACTATCGCGACAATCGCGACATCCCCAAAGGAACCCGTGTGTCACCCTCCCCCACCCCCGGTGTGGCGGTGTCGCCCCTCCCCCCCGCACCTTCTCCTTGTCCATCACGACTGTCACGACATCGCCGAAGGCGCGGAAGTGCTGCCGCAGCCGCGCGGGCTCGGTGCCCCGGGGGAAGCCGCTGACGAAGAGGCTCCGCTGCTCCTGCGCGCGCCGCTCGGCCCGGAGCCACCGGAGCCGCCGGTGCCGCTTCCCGGCCAGGTGGGAGAGCAGGCTGGGACCTGCGGGAACGGGAACGGGAACGGCTGCGGGACACCGGGAACGGGAACGGGAGAGAACCGGGACACCGGGAACTGCGGGAACGGGAACGGGAACGGCTGCGGGACACCGGGAACCGGAGAGAGCCGGGAACCGCGGCACCGGGACACCGGGAACTGCGGGCACCGGGAATGGAGAGAGCCCCGGCACCGGGAACTGGGATAACGGAGATTCACCGGGATCGGGAATTAGGGCCACAGAGAGCCCCCGGGACCTGGGATTGGGGTCACCGGGACCGGGCATTGGGGTTGCAGGGAACAGGAGCCCCCCTTCCCGACGCGGTGATTGGGGTCTCGGAGCACCGCCCCCGGTCCCGTTAAACGCGGTACCACAGCCGCCCCGGTGCCGGGAATTGGGGTAACGGAGACTCCCCGGTGCCGGTAAAACGGGGTCCTGGAGCCCCGCAGTGCCGTTAACCGGGATCTGAGACCCCCGGGAGCTCCCCACCCTCCCCGCCAACACCGGGAGGGAATCCCAGCCCCCTCAGCTGCTGCCAAGGGAGTCCCGGAGCCCCCGGGCCCCTCACTCACGGTTGGCCGCGGTGATCTGGCACAGGCGGCAGCGGAAGCCGCCCCGGTGCAGCGGCTCCACGTCGGGGTCGCTTTCCGGGTCAGTTACCGGCTCCGGGCCCGTTACGGGGCCGCGTCCCGGCTCCGCGTCGGGGTCGGGATCAGGGCCCGGCCCCGCTTCCATGGCCGGCTCCGGTTCCCGCGCGCGTCCCTCAGCCACTTCCGCCGGAAATGGTCCGTCCCTTCCCGCTCCCCCACCACGCGCCATCCACCCCTCACGGTTTCCCCCCGGAAACGCGCCCCAACACAAACATTCCGCCCGGTGCCCCCCTCCGGTATCCCCGTTTTCCCTCCCCCGTCCCCCGCCGCCGTTCCTTGGCTCCCGCTGAAGAAAAAACTCATCGCGTTTATTTCCTGTCGCTACAGAACCGGGACAGCCCGAGATACAAAACCGGGGGCGTCGCTCCACGTACAAAAGGGGCCCGCGGGGGATGGGGGAGGGGTTGGGGGGGGGAGGGGGCGGAAAGGACAGCGGGGGACGGGCACCGGACCCCCCCCCGACCCCCCCCCCCCCCCCCCCCCCCGCACCGGCGAGATTTTCTATGGAAATAAAAAAAATACAAAAGGGGCCGGGCCGGGGTGGGGAGGGGGGTCAGTCCTCGAGCACGATGGGCTCCGAGGTGCTGGCGGGGTGGGGGGCGGCGGGGGGCGCCAGGGCCCCCCCCGGGCGCAGGGGCAGCCCCGGTTTCACCTTCAGGGGGAGGTTGGGGCGCCGGGCGGCCCGACGGAGCTCCAGGTGCGTCAGCGCCTTCCGCAGCGCCCTGGGGACACGGCAGAGAGGGGGGGTCACCCCCTAAAACCTCACTGAGACCACCCCCCCCCCGGTGCGTGGGTCCCACAATTTCTCCCGTGGGGCCCCCACAGAAAAAGTCCCGAATTGGCTGTACTGGGTGTCCTGGGTCACAAACATCCCTGGGACATCTCAGACCCTCCCAGACCCACCCAGGAACCCCCAGCCCCCCTCAGGACTTCCCAAACCCCATTGAAACCTCCCCCAAACCCCTTCAGATACCCTCAAAACCCCTCAGGACCCACCAAAACCCTATCAGGAACCCCCAAATCCCCTCAGGACCCCCCAAACCCCCTTGGAAACCCTCCCAAATCCCTTCAGATACCCTCAAAACCCCTAAGGATTCCTGAAACCCCCTTGGAACCACCCCAAACCTCTTCAGGACCCCCCAAAAGCCCCTCAGGACCCCCCAAACCTCTTCAGGACCCCTAAAACCCCCTCAAGACTCCCCAAACCCCCTCAGGACCCCTCAAACCCCCTCAGGACCCCCCAAACCCCCTCAGGACTCCTCAAACCCCCTCAGGACCCACCTAGAGCCCATCAGGACACCTCAAACCCCCTCAGGACCCCTCAAACCCCCTCAGGACTCCCCAAACCCCCTCAGGACTCCCCAAACCCCCTCAGGACCCCTCAAACCCCCTCAGGAACCCCCAAACCCCCTCAGGACTCCTCAAACCCCCTCAGGACCCCCCCAAACCCCCTCAGGACTCCCCAAACCCCCTCAGGACCCCTCAAACCCCCTCAGGACCCCTCAAACCCCCTCAGGACCACTCCCAACCCCCCCGTACCGGGTGTCCTTGGTGGCCACGAACACCACGGGGTTGGGGGCGTCCGCCGGGTTCAGTTTTTGCCGTTTGGTGCCGGGGGGCGGCGCGGGGCGCAGCGCGGCCGCCAGGGGGCGCCCGTTGGCGGAGAAAGGCAGCGCCGCCGTTCCGACCTGCGCGGGAGCGTTAGCCACGCCCCCCGGCCAATCACAGCGCGCCCCGCGAGCCCGCCGGCCAATCGCAGCCAAGCCCCGCGTTCGCGCGTTAACCGGCCAATCACAGCCCGCCGTGAGCTGTCAATCGCGCTTGACCCCGCCTCAGCCTCATAACACCCCCATCAATCAACCCCAGTCTCCGCCCACAAAACCTCGCTGCACCAATCAAGGTGCAGAACCAACTGCCCCACCCACTGTCAATCACCCAAAGCCCCACCCCCAGGTTATTCTTCCTGTCAATCACCCCACCCCTGTCAATCACTGCACACCCCTCCCCACAAAGCTCCAGCAACTGTCAATCACCCTCAGGCCCCACCCCCGTCAATCACCCCCAATCTGCCCCTTCCTCCTCACCGACCTGTCAATCACCACTGCCCCCTGTCAATCACCGTCATCCCGCCCATCAATCACCCCCATCCCCCGTCAATCTCCCCTGTCAATCACCCCCATCTCCCCTGTCAATCACCCCATCCCCCCTGTCAATCACTCTGGCCCCTCCCCTCCCGTACCCTCATGCGGGGGGGTCGGTGCCCGTCACCCCCGGCCTCGTAGCCCCTCTTGCCCCCCAGCCCCGCCAGCCCCCGGCTCTGGCTCAGCTGGTTCCGGTTGATCGGGGTCTTGGTGCCTCGGGGGGTCTTCGGCTTCAGGGGGGCTTGAGCCGCTGGGGAGGGGGGCAGGGAGGGTCAGGGGGGGTGTCCCCCCCTCCCCCACATCCCCAAAATCCAGCCCTGAGCCCCCCCCACACTCTGGGGTCACCCCCGTTTGTGCACCCACCACCCCTGGGCTGGGGTCCGACACCCTCGGGACCCCCTGGAGACCCCTCCAGACTCACCTGGACCCCCCTTCCTGTATCCCCCAGCCCCAGGGACCCCCCCCCAAATTCCACTTGGACCCCCCAAATCCCCTCCTCCATCCTCGGGACACCCCCAGCCCCACCAGGACTCCCCCTGCCCTGTACCCCCACCCCCAAGGACTCCCCCAAATCCCTCCCCAAACCCCCAGGGACCCCCTAAACCCCCCCTGGAGCCCCCTCCTCACCCAGCTCCTTGACGATGGCGGCGAGGGGCAGCCGGGTCAGCGGGTGGATCTTCAGGGGGGCCTTGGCAGCCTTGGGCAGCCGGATGGAGCCTGGGGGGGGGCAGAGGGTCAGGGGGGGCTCGGACCCCCCACAGAAGGGGTCCCCTGTCCCAACACCCACACTTGGCCTCGGTGGGGGTCCCAAACCCCCATTTTCTCCCTGTTTTTCCCTCCCATTTCTGACACTCACACCTGGGCATGGACAGTGCTGTTATTGGGGGGTCCAAACCCCCATTTCCCACCCATTTTCCCCCATTTTCTCCCCAAATCCCCATTTTTTTCCCCATTTTTTCCCCCCAATCCCCGCTCACACTTGGCCTTGATGACATTGGCATTAATGAAGATCCCAAATCCTCATTTTTTCCCCCAAACCCCCATTTTCACCCCCAACCCCCCATTTTTTCCCCATTTTCACCCCTAAACCCCCATTTTGTCCGCATTTCTTCCCCCAAACCCGGACCACACTCAGCCTTGATGGCATTGGCGTTGATAAAGATCCCAAACCCCCATTTTTCACCCCCAAATCCCCATTTTTTCCCCCATTTTTCTCTGTTTTTCCCCATTTTTCCCTCATTTTTCCCCCCAACCCCGGCTCACACTCGGCCTTGATGGCGTTGGCGTTGATGGGGGCGTAGAGATCCCAAACTCCCATTTTTTCCCCGTTTTCTCCCCAAACCCCCATTTTTTTCCCCACTTTTCCCCCCAGTCCCCGCTCACACTCGGCCTTGATGGCGTTGGCGTTGATGGGGGCGTAGGGATCCCAAACTCCCATTTTTCACCCCCAAACCCCCATTTTTTTCCCCATTTTCTCTGTTTTTCCCCATTTTTCCCCCCAGTCCCTGCTCACACTCGGCCTTGATGATGTTGGCATTGATGGGGGCGTGGGGATCCCAAACTCCCATTTTTTCCCCGTTTTCTCCCCAAACCCCCATTTTTTTCCCCATTTTCCCCCCCAGTCCTCACTCACACTCGGCCTTGATGGCATTGGCATTGATGAAGATCCCAAACCCCCATTTTCTCCCTTTTGTTCCCCATTTTCCCCCAGTCCCCGCTCACACTCGGCCTTGATGGCGTTGATGGAGGCTTAGGGATCCCAAACTCCCCAATAATCCCCATTTTCACTCCCAAACCCTCATTTTTCCCCGTTTTTTCCCCATTTTTCCCCCCAGTCCCCGCTCACACTCGGCCTTGATGGTGTTGGCATTGATGGGGGCGTAGGGATCCCAAACTCCCATTTTTCACCCCCAAACCCCCATTTTTTTCCCCATTTTCTCTGTTTTTCCCCATTTTTCCCCCCAGTCCTCACTCACACTCGGCCTTGATGGCGTTGGCGTTGATGGGGGCGTGGGGATCCCATGCACCCCAACAGCCTCTGAGGGGATCCCAAACTCCCCCAAACTCCCATTTTCCCCCATTTTTCCCCCGTTTTTCCCCCCAACCCCTTGTCACACTCAGCCTTGATGGCGCTGGCGTTGATGGGGGCGTAGGGATCCCAAACCCCCATTTTCACCCCCAAACCCCCATTTTCTCCCCATTTTCCCCCCAAGCCCTTCTCACACTCGGCCTTGATGGCGTTGGCGTTGATGGGGGCGTAGGGCCGGCGCGCCGCCCGCCGCGGCTGCAGCACGTCGCGGCACAGGCGGCGCGAGAGCCGCGTCAGGCGCGTGGTCTGCAGCAGGAACGTCTGCCGGTTCTTGGCCAGCAGCTTGGCCCGGCTGGCGCTCGTCGTGTACGGGGACAGCGACTGCGCCTCGGGCCGCGACAGGTGGCCTCGGGAGTGGGGCTCCTGGGGGGTTGAGAAGGTCAGAGGGGATCCCATCAACCCCAAAATCTGCCCTAAAGCCACCCCAAAACAGCCCATGGTGGTGTATGGGGACAGGTGGCCTCGGGAGTGGGGCTCCTGCGGGGTGAGAGCGGATCCTATAACCCCAAAATCCACCCTAAAAGCACCTGTGGGGATGTATGGGGACAGGTGGCCTCGGGAGTGGGGCTCCTGGGGGGGTGAGAAGGTCAGAGGGGATCCTATCAACCCCAAAATCCACCCTAAAGCCACCCCAGAACAGCCCATGGTGGTGTACAGGGACAGGTGGCCTCGGGAGTGGGGCTCCTGGGGGGTCAGAGGGGATCCATCAACCCCAAAATCCTCCCTAAAGCCACCCCATGGTTCTGTACACACACAGGTGGCCTCGGGAGTGGGATTCCTGCGAGATTCCGGGGGTCACAGAGAATCCCATCAACCCTAAAATCTGCCCTAAAGCCATCCCAAAACACCCTATGGTGGTGTACGGGGGACAGGTGACCTCGGGAGTGGGGCTCCTGTGGGGTGAGAAGGTCAGAGGGGATCCCATCAACCCCAAAATCTGCCCTAAAGCCATCCCAAAACACCCCATGGTGGTGTACGGGGACAGGTGGCCTCGGGAGTGGGGTTCCTGTGAGATTCCAGGGGTCAGAGGGGATCCCATCGCCCCAAAATCCACCCTAAAGCCATCCCAGAACAGCCCATGGTGGTGTACGGGGGACAGGTGACCTCAGGAGTGGGGCTCCTGTGGGGTGAGAAGGTCAGAGGGGATCCCATCAACCCCAAAATCTGCCCTAAAGTCACCCCAGAACAGCCCATGGTCCTGCAGAAGGACAAGTGACCTCGGGAGTGGGGCTCCTGTGGATTTATGGGGGGTTCGATGGGGTCAGGAGGGTTGGACAACCCCAAAATCCCCAAAAGGGGCTTGGGGTCTCTAAAGGGGAGTTAAGGGGTTCTAAAAGGAGTTTAGGGGACTCTAAGGGGGATTTGAGGGGTTCTAAGGGGGATTTGGGGACTCTAAAGAGGATTTAGGGGGCTCTAAAGGAGGTTTAGGGGACTCTAAGGGAGATTTGGGGACCCTAAAGGAGATTTAGGGGGCTCTAAAGGCATTTTGGGCACTCTAAGGGGGGTTTGAGGGGCTCTAAGGGGGAATTAGGAGTTTCCAAAGGGGGTTTGGGGAACTCTAAGGGGGATTTGGGGGCTCCAAAGGGTGCTTGGGGGAGCAATCAGGCGTTCCAATGTGGAACTTGGGGGTCCCAGGAGGTTCTGGGGGTCCCTCGGAGGGGTTTGGGGGTCTCACCGAGGCGCTGCGGGTCACCCCCTCCAGCTGGGTGGGGGTCTTGAGCCCCCCGTATTTCTTCCAGTAGATCCAGCAGGAGGCGCAGAGGCGGCACTGCATGTTGGGGGGGCCCCAGGCGTACCACTGGGGGGACTGGGACGCTGGGGGAGGGCAACTGGGACTTACTGGGAGCACTGGGGGAGCCCTCTAACCAAATCCCATCCTCAAACCCCAGGATCTCGCCAAGACCCCCACCCAAAAGCCCACCCCAGGACCCTCTCAAATGCCGGGGAGAACCTTCTGGAAGCTCCCAGTTCCTGTTCCACAAACCCCAGAGACCCCCCAAGATGCCAGGACCCCCCAAATCCCCTGAAGCCCCCCCAGGCCTCCCCCCAAAACCAAACCCCTGGACAGTCCCAAGACCCCCTCAAACCCCAGGGACCCCACCCCAGACCCCTCCCAAATGTCAGGGAGTCACTTCTGGAAGCCCCAAATTCCTGTTCCCCAAACCCCAGAGACCCCCCACGACCCCAGAGACCCCACCCAGGACACCTCAAATCCCCCCAGGACCCCCCCAAATCCCCCCAGCCCGCACTGACTGTGGCAGCTCTCGCAGCTCAGCCCCTTCTGGAACCCCCAAATTCCTGTTCCCCAAAACCCAGAGACCCCCCCACGACCCCAGGATCCCCCTAACGCCCCCAAATCCCCCCAGGACACCCCCAAACCCCCCCAGGGACCCCCCCAGACCCCCCAGGGACCCCCTCAAATCCCCCCAGCCCGCACTGACTGTGGCAGCTCTCGCAGCTCAGCCCCTTCTGGAAGCCGGCCCCGTTGACGCCGGGTTTGGAGCCCACCGAGATGATCTGGTTGGGGTTGGGTTTGGTGCTGCGGGGAAAAAGGGGGGAGGGGGTGTCAGGGGATTTGGGGAGGGGGTGTCAGCACCCAGGAGGGTCTCCTGTACCCCCCCCCCCAGAGCCCCCCACTCACTAGGTGGGGATGTAGACTTGCTTCAGCTTGCTGTCGGCCTCCGCTGCCTTCAGCCTCTTCTGCGAGCAGGGAGGGGGTCACAGGGGGCAGGGGGGCACTGAGACCCCCAAAAGCCCCCCCAAATCGGCCCCCCCAAACCCCAGAGCCCCCCCCAGTCACGCCCACAGAAGCCCACAGGCACTCAGAACCCCCAGATCAGTTCCACAAAACCCCCAGAGCCCCGCAAAACCCCCAGGGACACCCAGAAACGACCCCGAATCAGCTCCCCGGGATCCCCAAAACAGCCCCCCAAACCTCCAGAGTGCCCCGAACTCCCTTATCCAGCCCCAAACGCCCATTTCAGCCCCCCAAATCCCAACATCAGCCTCCCAAGCCCCCGTAACAGCTCCCAAACCCCAATGTCAGTACCCTAAACCCCATTATCAACTTCCCAACCTGAACATCAACCCCCCAAACTCCCATTTCAGCCCCCTAAGCCGCATTATCAACCCCCCAAACTCCCATTTCAGCCCCCTAAGCTGCATTATCAACCCCCCAAACTCCCATTTCAGCCCCCTAAGCTGCATTATCAACCCCCTAAACTCCCATTTCAGCCCCCTAAGCTGCATTATCAAGCCCCCCAAACCCCTGTTCCAGCCCCTCAAACCCCACCATCAGCCTCCCAAACCCCTATAACACATCCCAAACCCCATTATCAGTACCCCTAACCCCAATATCAGTACCTCAAACCCCATTATCAACCCCCCAAACTCAACATCACCCCCCCAAACCCCATTATCAGTGCCCCAAACTCCATTATCAGCCTCTCAAACTCCATTATCACCCACCCAGCCCCCTCCCCAGCCCCCCGTACCTGCTGGATGTAGCGGTCCGTGGTTTTCCACATGTAGTAGAACTGCACGATGCTGGCCAGAGACTTCCAGGGCAGCTGCGGGCACCCGACCCTGAGCTCAGGGGGGGGAGAGACCCCCGAGCCCCCCAGGACCCCCCCAACCCAACCCTGAGCTCGGGGAGAGACCCCCCAGGACCCCCCAACCCAACCCTGAGCTCAGGGGGAGCCCCCCAGGACCCCCAACCCAACCCTGAGCTCGGGGAGAGCCCCCCGAGCCCCCCAGGACCCCCCAACCCAACCCTGAGCTCAGGGAGAGCCCCCCAGGACCACGCCAACCCAACCCTGAGCTTGGGAAGAGCCCCCCAGGACCCCCTCAACCCAACCCTGAGCTCGGGGAGAGCCCCCTGAGCCCCCCCAGGACCCCCCACTCACAAAATCCTGCCGGATGTCGTTGAAGTCCTTGCCGTACTTCTCCAGGGCCTCCTCGAAGAGCATGGCCTCCGAGGCCGACCACTCCTCCATCTCGTCCCGGCACAGCACCGGCCCCCCCTGCGGCACCAGCGTGGCCATGGCCCGCGCCAGGTCGTAGCCGTTCCTCTGCAGCGTGTCCATGGCGTGGAACTGGGGACAGTGGGGCATGCTGGGGGCACTGGGAGCCACTGGGGGGCACTGGGAGCCACTGGGAAGGCTCTGAGCGGGGTTTGGGGCAGGTTTGGGGGGCTTTGGGGCAGGTTTGGGGGGGTTTGATGAAGATTTGAAGGAGGTTCGAGGGGGTTTCAGGGCCCCTCGTGCACCACCAGTGCATCCATGGTGTGGAACTGGGGGAAACGGGGCATACTGGGGGCACTGGGAGCCACTGGGAGGGCTCTGAGGGGGGTTTGGGGCAGGTTTGGGGAAGGTTTGTGGGGGTTTCAGGGCCCTCCCTGCAGCACCAGCGTGGCCATGGTGTGGATCTGGGGGAAACAAGGTGTACTGGGGGCACTGGGAGCCACTGGGAAGCACTGGGAAGGGTCTAAGGAGGGTTTGAGACAGATCTGGGGGGCTTGGGGGCAGGTTTAAGGGGGTTTGGGGCAGGTTTGGGGGGGTTTGATGGAGATTTGAAGGAGGTTTGAGGGGGTTTCAGGGCCCCTCGTGCACCACCAGTGCATCCATGGTGTGGAACTGGGGGAAAACGGGGTGTACTGGGGGCACTGGGAGCCACTGGGGGGCACTGGGAGGGCTCTAACAGGGTGATTCGGGAGAGGTTTCAGGGCTCCCACACCCTCCCCTGCAGCACCAGTGTTTCCATGGCGTGGAACCGGGGGCAGTGGGGGGCAGTGGGGGTCACTGGAAGGCACTGGGAGGGCTCTAAGGGGGGTTTGGGGCAGGTTTGAGGGAGTTTGGGGCAGGTTTGGGGGGGTTTGGGGCAGGTTTGGGGGGGTTTGGGGCAGATTTAAAGGGGTTTCAGGCCCCCCCCTGCAGCACCAGCATGACCACAGTGTGGAACTGGGAGTAATGGGACGTACTGGGTGCACTGGGAGGCAGTGGGGGGCACTGGGAGGGCTCTGAGGGGGATTTTAGGGGCTCTAAGGAGGATTTGGGGTATCCCAGGAAAGCACTGGGGGCGTTTAAGGGCATTATGGAAACTCCTGGGAAGGTTCTAAGAAGATTTCGGGGTGTCCCAGTGGGAAATGAGAAGCTCTAAAGACGTTTTTGGGGTGCTCCAGTTGAAAACGAAAGGTTCTATAGAAGTTTTGGGGTGCTTCAGTAGCAAATGGAAAATCTAATGAGATTTTTGGGTACCTGAGTGGGATGTAGAGAGTTCTAAACAAGTTTTGGGGTCTGCTCACGGGAAATAGGGGTTATAAAAAGATTTCAGGGTGTCCCAGTGGGAAATGGGGGGTTCTAGGAACACTTTTGGGTGTCCCAGTGGGAAATGGGGGGCTCTAAGAAGGTTTTTGGGTGTCCCAGTGGGAAATGGGGGGCTCTAAGGCAGCTTTGGGGTGTCCCAGTGGGAAATGGAGAGGGTTCAAGAACATTTTTGGGTGCCCCAATGGGAAATGGGGGGCTCTAAGAATGTTCTGAGGTGCCCCACTGGGAAATGAGGGGTTCTAAGAAGGTTTTTGGGTCTCCCAGTGGGAAATGAGGGGCTCTAAGGCAGCTTTGGGGTGTCCCAGTGGGAAATGGGGGGTTCTAAGAATGTTCTGGGGTGTCCCAGTGGGAAATGAGGGGTTCTAAGGCAGCTTTGGGGTGCCCCAGTGGGAAATGGGAGGTTTCTAAGAAGGTTTTGGGGTGTCCCAGTGGGAAATGAGGGGGTCTAAGGCAGCTTTGGGGTGTCCCAGTGGGAAATGGGAGGTTTCTAAGAAGGTTTTGGGGTGCCCCAGTGGGAAATGAGGGGCTCTAAGGCAGCTTTGGGGTGTCCCAGTGGGAAATGGGAGGTTTCTAAGAAGATTCTGGGTGTCCCAGTGGGAAATGGGGGTGCTCTAAGAAGGTTCTGGGGTGCCCGGGGGGTCTCAGGGCCCCCTCTCACCAGGGTGATGTCTCGGGAGGCGGCGGCGGCGCTCATGTGCAGGCTGGGCTGGCGGATGGAGCTGCTGCAGTCCAGCGCCCGAGCGAACGTCCCCACAGCCCTGGGGTGGTGCGGGGGGGACACGGGGGGGCTCAGCGGGGTCCCCCCAATGCCCCCCGAGCCCCTCCCAGCTCCCCCAGCTGCCCCCTCACCGAGCCACCACCAGGAACTGGTCGATCTGCCGGTCTGTCAGCGGGTTGTCGGGGTCCCACACCTTCATCTCCATCTTCTGCTGGTTCCTGTTGTCCGACTCACCTGGGAGGAGAGGGGAGGTTTGGGGGGGGCTCTTAGGGTGACCCCCCCCAAAATCCTGCACCCCCTAAAGCCCCCCCAGAACGCCCCCAAACCTTCAGCCAGGCGCTCGGGGATCTCAGCCTGGTACTTGCAGCCCACCCTGATCTCGCCCTGGTCGGCCAGCAGCGTTTTCTGCACGGGGTCGAACACCAGCGAGTAGAAGAAGCAATCCTGTGGGGAGAGGGGGGTGCTCAGCGGGGCGGGGAGACCCCCAAATTTGGGGAGACCCCCAAACCCACCCCCCCAGCCCCACCCTGGGGCAGGCAGAGCTCACCTCCTTCTCCAGGTACTGCCCCAGGATGTCGGTCTCGTTCAGCAGCGTCACGCTGCACTTCCCCCTGCAGGGAAAAATTTGGGGAGGGGGTGGTGACCCCCAAACCCCTCCCCGTGCACGGGGAGCCCCCCCCCCCCCAGAAGTTTCTGGGCCTTTTTTTGGCCCCGGTACCGGATGTGGGTGGCCGGGAGGGACTCGAACTGGCGGGACAGGAACAGCTCCCGGTGCTTGAGCTGGTGCCGCTGCTGCTCCGTCATCGGCGGCTGCTTCGACTCCTCCTCGAACTCCCCTGGGGGGGCCACGGCCAGGGGGGGGTCACCTCGGGGTGCCCCCCTCCCCCAAATAAAAAAAATCCAGCTGGGGGAGCCATTGTTCTCCCAAAAAACCCCTCCGGGGATTTGGCAGCCACCGCGGGGAGGGGGAGGGGAGAGAAGGGGAGGGGCTGAGGGAGGGTGGGGACGCCCCCAGGGAGGGCAGGACCCCCCCAGGAAGGGCAGGACCCCCCCCCAAAATTACCCCAATAATGCCAAACCACCTCTCCCCAAAATTTGAGGGCGCCCCACGCCCCCTAAACCCCCCAAAATTCCTGAACCCCCAAAGCAGGAGCAGCATCAAGGAGCGATTTGCCCCTCACCCCTCTCCAAAACCTCCCAAAAACCCCCCAAAAACCCCTCAAACCCCCAAAACCCCCCACTCACTGGCATTGCTCTCAGCCTGGCTCTTAAGGCTGCCCCCCAAATCCCCAAAACCCCCCCAAAACCCACCCCCAACCCCCAAAAAACTCCTGAACCCCCAAAGCAGGAACAGCAAGGAGCGATCTGCCCCTCACCCCTCTCCAAAACCCCCCAAAACCCCTCAAACCCACCAAACCCCCCACACACTGGCACTGCTATTAACCTGGCTTTTAAGGCTGCCCCCCAAATCCCCAAAAACCCCCCAAAAAACCCCCCAAATCCCCCCAAATCCCCCACTCACGGGCGTTGCTGTCGGCCAGGCTGTTGAGGCTGCTGGAGATGTCGCGCCGCCGGAACAGACAAACCACCTTGGCCTCCACGTTGCCATTGGCCGTCTGGGGAGGGGGGCACGGGGGGTTTAGGGGGGCACGGGGGGTTTAGGGGGGCACAGGGGGTTTGGGGGACCCCCCACCAAGGAAAAGGGGCACCCCTGGGGGTGGGGGTCTCACCTTGTTGAGCTCCTCGATGCGCCGCACCAGGTAAGGGTTGCTGGAGGAGTTCTCGAAGTAGACGTAGTCTGAGGGGAAAAAAGGGGGGTGGGCAAAAATGAGGGGAAAGCCCCCCCAAAAAATCCCTTTTCTTCCATGTGGAATGGGTTAGGTTTTTTTTTCCTTCCTCCCTAAAAAGTCTGCGGGGGGATTTTATAGCCAGATGTTCCCCTCGTGGGAATGGGGGGCTCGTTATCCCCCCCACCAGCTCCCCATTACAGACCCTCCCCTCACAGATGGGGGGGCAGGACCACCCCCTCCCCAAAAACTGGGGTTCCCCCTGCTGGGTTTCTTCCCCCTCATCTGAGGACCCTCTCCCTTTCCATATTTTTGGGGGGGAGGTCTCCCACCTCCACGCCTCAGGAATTGGGGTTCCCCCCGCCCATGGACCCCTAAAATCCCCTCACGGGACCCTCCCCGTTTCTGGGATCTCCTTTTCCACACAGACCCCCAGGGACACCCCAAATCCCCTCAGGGACCCTCTTAACCCCCTCACGGGACCCTTTCCTTTTCGGGATCCCCCCCAAACACCCTCACGAGATCCCCCTAAATCCCCCCACAGAACCCCCTCATTTCCGGGACACCCCAAATTCCCGCATGGGACCCCCCTCCTTTACGGGACCCCCCTCATCGCCTCACAAAACACCCCCACTGTTCCCGGGACCCCCAAATTCCCTCACAAGACCTTCTGCCCCTTTCCGGGACCCCCAAATTCCCTCACAGACCACCCCCCTTTCCGTTGTGGGACCCCCCACTCCTCTCACGCCTCCCCCTTTCCGGGACCCCTCACAGACCGCCCTTAACCCCTCACGGACACCCCCAAAATCCCCTCACGGGCCTCCCCGCGCCTCACGGACACCCCCAAATCCCCTCACAGACCACCCCCCCCCCCGCCTCGCTTTCCGGGACCCCCCAAATCCCCCTCGGGGCCCCCTTGGCCGTCCCTCCCGGCCCCGTCCCGGCGCCCCGCGACTCCCGGCCCGCTCACCGCCGACGCGGTACATGTTGGCCGCCATGGCCGCTCGCTCGGCCGCGCTACCCCCGGGCCCGGCCCCGGCCGCGCTTCATCGCCGCTCCCGCCGCCTCCGCGCCGGCACGGCCGGTTCGGAGCCCTTCGGGCACCTCCGGAGCGGCTTCGGGTACCCCCGGAGACGTTCGGCAACCTCCGGCAAGGCCTCTCGGGCACCTCCGGAAAGGGTTTGGGCACCTCCGGAGAGGTTCGGGCACTGCCGGATTCGTTCGGGCACCTCCGGCGCGGGCTCGGCGCCGCCTCGGGCGCTTCCGGAGCGACCTCGGCACTTTTCGGCGCGACTTCGGGGAAGCCTCGGCCCGGCCTCGGCTCTTTCCGGCACTCCTCGGCTCAACCTCGGCTCTTTCCGTAACGCGCTCGGCGAATTCCGCCAGAACCGGAAAGGCCCGGAGGGCGGGGAGGAGGAAGAACCCGCGGCGCTTCCGGGAAGTGGCGGCGATTCCGGCGCGGATGAAAGCGGCGGAGCCCTTGCCCTGACCCCAAGGCTTTATTGACGCCTCTCACAGTGCAGCGCGAAAACGCGGCGGGGGAGAAGGAAGGGTTTAACCAACCCCTCGCCCCGCTCTTTGGTCCCAGGAAGGGGAAAAGGGAAGAGGAAGCAGCGAGGAAGAGGAAGCGCGGGGGGCGCGCTCAGCCGCTGTCGCCGGGCAGCACCCGCCACTGGAACACGCTGGTGTCCTTCCCGCCCAGCGACACCAGGTGCCCGTCGTCGTGCGTGAAGCGCACGTTGGTCACGTGGCTGCCGTGCCCGCCGTACACGTGACTGGGCGCCTGTGAGGGAGAGCGGGAAACACGTGAGGGGAGTCACGTGAGGGGGGTCACGCGGTCACACCCACACAGAGCCACACACCCCCCCCCCCCCAAACTGGGGTGTTGGGACCCCCCAAAATTGGGGTCTGGACCCTCTGATCCTCCAAAATTTGGGTCTGGGGCCCCCCAAATAGGGGTCTGGGACCCTCCTCACACCCCCCCAGGACCCCCAAGCCCCCTGCCCACCTTGGGCCGGACACAGTGGCCATGGAACTGCTGGACTTTGCCCAACCAGGACCTTCCTGAGCCCCCAAATTGAAGTCTAGGACCCCCAAATCAGGGTCTGGGACCCCCCAAATCGGGGTCTGGGACCCTTCCCACACCCCCCACAGCCCTCTCAGGACCCTCAGAGCCCCCCCAGGACCCCCCGAGGCCTTGGGCTGGGCACAAGGCTACTGGAACAGGTGAACCTTGCACAACCAGGACCTCCCTGAGTCCCCAAACTGAGGTCTGGGACCCCCCAAATGGGGGTCTGGGACCCTCCCCACAGCCCCCAGATCCCCCTCAGGACCCTCAGAGCGCCCCCAGGATTCCCCAAGCCCCCTGCCCACCTTGGGCCGGGCACAGTGGCCCTGGAACTGCTGGACTTTGCACAACCAGGACCCTCCATAGCCGCTAAATTGGTGTTTGAGACCCCCAAATTGAGGTCTGGGACCCCCCAAATCGGGGTCTGGGACCCCCAAATCGGGGTCTGGGACCCTCCCCACACCCCCCGAGCCCCCTGCCCACCTTGGGCCGGGCGCAGGGGTACTGGAACAGGTGCACCTTGCAGAAATCATCGGCCACAGCCACCAGGCGCTCGTGGTGCGAGCGGCACAGGGAGTTGATGTCGGTGCCGTCCGAGCCGTCCGGCCACACCCCTGGGGGGTCACGGGGGGGGTCAGGGTCAGGGCGACCCCCAAACCCCCCCCGGAGCCCCCCCGGAGCCCCCAGCCCCACCGAAGACGTGGAAGCCCAGCACGCAGGTGTAGGAGGCCCATTCCCGGTCCCGGCTCTCGAAGCGGTTCCGGAGCAGTTTGCAGCCCCCGGCCACGTCCCCTGCGTTCAAATTAGAGATAAAATTAGAGATAAAATTATAAATAAAATTATATTATAA
>JADMLD010000162.1:0-112592 GCA_017589585.1 Phylloscopus whistleri | reverse complement strand
TTGTGGCTCTGACTGTGTCAGGGTTTCTAGGATTGTTTATTGCTTGGTTGGTTTTTTGTACTACTACATTTGTATTATTAATATTCCTAGTAAAGAACTGTTATTCCTATTCCCAAATCTTTGCCTGAAAGCCCTTAATTGCAAAATTATAGTAATTTGGAGGGAGGGGGTTTACGTTCTCCATTCCAAGGGTATCTCCAGCTTTCCCTGCTTTTTCAAACCGAGACACCTCCTCATGGCTGCTGCCTCAGTTTGGGATCTCAAGGAGGATTTGGGGATCTTTCTCCTTGACTTTGGCCACTCCTTGGGACCAAGACTCCTTTTCCCACCCTCTCCCTCTGGTATCCTGAACCAAAACTCTCCAAACACCACAGGGACTCCCAAACAGACTGGAGGAGACTCCTAAAAGGGATGTTTCCACGGAATCCCGGAACTCCCAAAGTTGGGAAAAGCCCTCCAGGACCACCAGTTCCAATCTTGGTCACACAAACCAACACGCAGTGGGTTCCTCTGACACTTCCAGGGATGGGAGCTCCAAGCCGTCCCCTTTTTAATTCTATGAAAAACTCGGGGTTTTTTTAAAAGGAATTCAGTCAGGAAAGTCTTTTTTTTTTTTTTTTTTTAAGGGATTCCCTCAGGAAACTCGTGTTTGTTTGTTTGTTTGTTTGTTTTTTAAGGAATTCTCTCAGGAATTCTTTTCCTTCCTGTAAACAAAATTATTTTTCCTTTGTCCTGCTGTGTTTCGAGCCTTGAGAAACATTCAGCTTCTCGCTGGAAACCACAATAAATAGCAACAGGAAGTCAAAGCGAGGAACCACAAGAACCTTCTCCTCGTGTGGCAGTTTCGGCACCTGCTCCCTTCCCCCACTGCAGAACCTTCTAAACTTTCCAGCACCTCCCTCTCCCCCCCAAAAACCTCATCCTCACCCATCCCTGCAGGGCCAGGATTCAAGATCTGGGATCTGGGGTTTTGGGTAACTCTGAGGGGAAATGGGACACAGGGAAGCGACTTTGGTGTTTACATTCCTTTTTCTAGGAGGGATTTCTTGATGTCCCTCTGGTTTGACAAATGTGATTGAGGAAGTTTGTCTTTGTTTCACCAAGTGTGATGTTCTCTGTAGAATGGTATAAAAGGGAAGAAATTATCAGAAATAAATGGAGTCGTTGTCAGCCTTCTGAAGTCAGAGTCTGTGTCATTGTGGTTTTTAACAGCGTCATCCATGGGGTGGAGAAATAATTCTGTTGGGTGGAGAAACTAATTCATTGGGTGGAGAGATGGTCCATGGGGTGGAGAGATGATCCATGGGGTGGGGAGTTGGTCCATGAGTGGGGAAGTGCCCTCAGGGTGACTCTCACCCGTCCCTCCCCCATTTCACCACCTTTGCTCGGCACCCACACAAAGGGGAAGGAAGGGGCTCCACGGGGCCGGGCCCGGCACGATGGGCCCTGGGGGCTTCGGGGGCTTCTGCCTGGCCCTGCTCTGGTCCGGGGCCAGTGAGTGGGGCCGGGGGCTCGGGGCGTGGGGCTGGGGTGAGGAGGAGGAGGAGGAAGGGGCTGAAGGCAGCGGGTGCAGCTCGGTGAGGTCCCTTTGGGGCTTTTCCTGGTGGTCAAGCTCAGCTTTGGGTTGAGCCTGGCCTTGCTGAGCCTGGTTTGTGCTTCCTAAGGAGGGGTTTGGAGAGCTGTCCCTGCACCCCAAATCCATCCCAATCCACCATAGGAGGGGCTTTTTAACCATTTTGGGTCGGTTTGGGTGGTTTTTCATCTTGACAGGGCCACAAATGGGACTTGGAGGATCGTGGTGGGTCCTTGACGCTCACATCCCACAGTTCTGTGCCCAAAATTGGGATATTTGGGCATTTTTGGAGATGTTCTGGGATACTTTGGGACATTTTGTGGGATATTTTGGGATATTTTATAATTCCCTGCCGATGGAACAACTCCAGAACCTCCTGGGTTTTGGAACAGCCCCAGCTCAGCCGCCCCCCGGCCTGATTTCCACTGACACTATTTGGGGTTTTTGGTCAGGGGTAAGGTGTGAACTCCACAGGATGTGGGACCGCTGCTCTGCTCAAGCCCAGCTGCCTCAAAGAGTTGCAGGACACTCCGAGGTGGAAAAACTCACTCAGATCATCCAACCCAACCCCAGGACATCCCCAAACGCCCAAATCCCCAAATCCCGCCCTGGGTCTGGGATTGTTTTCCAAACCCTCCTGGAGGTTTTAGGGTCAGGGTCACTCCCTGGGCAGCTGTTCTAGTGCCCAAGAATCCCTCTGGGGGCAGAATTTTCAGGATCTGCATCCCAAAGCCCAGCTGGAGCATCTCCAGCCATTCCTGGGATCCTGTCCCTGGCCCCTCGGAATTCCCGGGATTTCCCTCCCTCTCCTCTTCTCCAGAATTTCCATTTGGGGTCCCTCCTGACCTTTCACCCTCTGGCGATGTCCCCAGCCCCTGAGGGGACATAGGGGTCAATATTCCCGTTCCCCATCCCCGATTTTGGGGGAGAAGCCACGGGAACAGGCCGATCCCATTCCCAGCTCTCGGCTTCCAAGAAGAGGAGCCGGAGAACGGGGACGTCACCAAGGACACCCCGGAGAGGACACCAGCACCCCCGGAGCCACCATGACACCCCAGTGCGGCCACTGCGGGCGGGTACACGGTAACAACGCGGCCGAGGGTCACCACGAGCTCAGCCTGGAGCGGGAACACGGCAGTGACACCGGCAGGGAATGGAACCTGTGCGTGCCATGGAAAAGGGAGTGGCCTTGTCCCGAGAGGATTTGTCACCGTCATGAGGAGGTGACAGCACCCTTGGGGATCTGTCGCCCTCCTGAGAGACCTGTCACCTTCTTTGGGGACATGCCACCACTCTGGGGTCCTGTCACCCTCCTGAGGGACATGTCACCACTCTGGGGGATCGGTCACCCTCCTGGGGGTCCTGGCACCCTCTAAGAGGACCTGCCACCATCCCGGGGGGATCTGCCACCACCCTGGGATACCCCCAGCCCCCTTCCTCGGTGCCTGTCACCCCCCGGTCACCTCTGTCCCCAAAGAAATGTCCTCGGCTGTGCCAGCCTGGTACTGGCCCCCATCATCTTTGTGCTGCTGGCCCTGCTCGTGCTCTTTGTCACCTACCACAGGACCAAGGACAAAGGTCAGACCCTGATCCCGGAAGCCCCAAAACCTCAAAACCTTTAGAGGTCACAACCCCAAAACCTCCCAACGCCACCACCCCAAAATAATAAAAAAATGCTCCAAAATATCCAGAAGTCACAACCCCAAAACCTTCAAGACAGCTCAAGTTTCCATTGTGAGCCTCAGTTCCTCCTCCTCAAGGTCACTTTTTATCACAAACCACACCCAAAGCTCCTCCCAGATGTTGTGAAGCCACGCAGGCATTTCTTCCCTCTCCTTCCTTTCTCTTTCACAGTCATTTTCTGGGTGCTCAGCACCCTGAACCCTCTCCGTGCTCGGACGCCCATGGAGCTGTTTTGGATCCAGCTGCTGGCCGTGCCTGCACTCCTCCACCACACCGGTAACTGCTGGGTCTTGCATGTCCCTTGGGAGGGAAGGTTTGGGATGGTTTGGGTGTTTTTAGGGTCAGGGGAGAGTGAGGATGCGCAGGAGTACCAGAGCAGCTCGGCGGGGTTGGGTTTGTGCCAAATGTTGGGATCCAGGGCTGCCCTGGATCTCCTGCGGCCATGGAAACCTGTGGGGACAGCGCCAACGTCCACCTCTGGTCCGGCCTCTGTCCAGCTGTGCCCAGGGAGCTCCTGGCTGGGTCATTCCATGGACTTGCCATCCCTGGGAACAGCCGGGGCCGGGATGGAGCGGCCCGGGACGATGGAAGGTTCCAGGGGGTGGAACGGGAGGATTTTAAGTTCCCTTCCAACCCAAACCCCTCCAGAATTCCAAGATGGTGCTCCAGCTGCACGCCCGGCCAGGAGCTCCCTCTCCTGCTGGGCTCACCCAGCTCGGCCTTTGCCAACCTTTCCGACCTTTCCCAGCCTTCTCCAGCTCCTCGTTCCTCTTCCCTCCCGTTCCACCCCAGGCTCTGCCCTCGTTCCCCTCTGTTCCTCGTCCCTCGGCAGAGACGGAGCCCCTGTGGGGTTTGGGGTGGTTTTGGGGACCCCCAGTAGGGTGGGGACGTGTGGGCTCAGCTGCAGCAGGGTGGAGGACTGGGCAGCATCTCCAAGATGGGGCAACCAAGGGAAAGGTGCCCCGGGCTCCCCCCTGGCCACGGGAACCCTCTGGAAAGGAGTGAGGAGCTCCATCTCTGCTCCAGCCTCTGCTCCAGATGTTCTCCAGACATCCTGCTCCAACTCCAACTCCTGCTCCTCTCTGTGTTGCCTCCTGGTTTTTGGAGGTCTGATCCCGGGGTGCTTTTTGGCCGAAAAGAGGGAAATTGGATGGGGTTCAGTCCCAACCCTTCCCCACAGCCTCAGAGGCGGTTTTATCAGATGAGTCAGCCCATGACGGGATTGATCAGCAAAGTTCCCGGCAGCTTCCTCCTTCCCTGTGCTGGGAGAGACTCAGCTGTGCCTGTGCCAGAGGTGCCTGAGGCTGAGGGAGCCCAAAATTCCGAGCCCGACCTTGGGGCTGAGCTGGGATCAGTTCCCTGCTAGAACAACTGGGAAGGAAAACTCCATTCCCAGTCTGGACTGGGTGGCACGGTTTCATTTTTGGAAATGGTGACACACAGAAAAACTCTAAATCCCAGAGACAGAGTTTTAAAGTCTGTATGCAGTTTATTCAGCACCAGGTGCAACGCGGAGCAGCTCCCAAAGGCCTGGGCAACCCTTCGCTCACCCGTGTTTGCTTTCAGCCCCTAGAATGTTCCATATGCATCACGTTTCACAATACACCTACACAAATTCATCCCTTGGCTCCTCCCCTCTGCTTCATATGCCAATCATCTTATCAGGCCTTTGCACCTGCGCAGTTGTCTCTGGTGGTCGTCTCGGGGGTCTCAGGGATGAAGGAAATAGTCTTCCTTTTGAGATGAACTTCTGACCCCACTGCCTTGCGCATGCTCACTGATCCTCCGGTCATAGTCCAAGCTTTGTTTTAGCTGCTCCTGGGGCGTGAGCAGCCTCGTTATCTCAGTGTCTCTGATAATCTTGTATTCCTGTCCCCTGTTCTGGTAAACACCTTTCCCTTATCAGACATCCTTGCATTTTTCCTTATTGTTCTCGCACACAGTCCTGTCTCTGCCCCCCGTCAGGCAACCAGTACAGTACAGAGAGCAGCGAGTGTTAAGCAACACCCACCATCTGAATGCCTATTCCTAATAAATATCTCTTCATTCCTATGGTTAATATCCTCTAGTGTCCAATCTCATGTTTCAACGGGAAGTTGTGAACAATAATGAAAACATCTCCTTCCTCCTTGGATTGGTGATCCAAGGTCATGGTGTGGTCACGGGAGGGACGGGGGGGACCCAGAGGGACCTTGGACCTTGTCCTGGGCTGCACCCAAAGGAACCTGGGGGGATTCTCATCTCTGGTATGGTGACATCCTACCTGGGATGGTGAGATCCTACCTGGAATTGTGAGATCCACCTGGAATTATGAGATCCTGCCAGGGCTGGTGCCCCCACCATGAGAAGGTCATGGAGCCACTGGAGCAAGTCCATAAGAGGCCCCGGGGTTGGGAAGGGGCCCTTCCCTATAGACACAGGGAATGGTCAGCCTGGAGGAGATGTGGTAGATCTGCCCTGTCCACCCCCACTGGTGTCCAAGGCCAGGCTGGACGGGGCTTGGAGCACCCTGGGATGGTGGAGGGTGTTGGGAGTTTAGGGGAGCAGGAGGAGAGGGTTTGAGGGTCCCTCCCAACCCAAACCTTTCCATGATTCCAGGAGTCTCTTCCAAGGGGCAGCTGGAGCTCCCTCTCCTGCTCAGGTCACCCAGAGTGACCCCTCCTGACCTTCCCATCTCCAGCTCCTGGTTCCCGTTTCCCTTTTGGTTCCCCTCGGGGCTCCGTCCTTGGCAGCAGCTCCAGGGGCTCAGCCTGGGGTGGCCTCGGGCTCTTGCTCGTCCCAGGAACCCTTCCAGGAGCCCCCCAGGAGCCTTCAAACACCCCCAGCCCTGGCAGGCTTCGTTCTCTGGGTGCTGCAACTTCATCCTGCCTTGGTCCCACCTCGACCCCACCTTGACCACACCTTGATCTTGGCTTGATCAGACCTTGATCAGACTTTGATCTCACCTTGATCCCACCTTGATCCTGACTTGATCACACCTTGATCCCACCTCCATCCCACCTTCATCCCCCCTCACCCTGTGTTCTCTCCTCACTTTCTCTCCCCAGCCAGCGCCAGTGACACCACAGAGGTGATCGGGGCTGTGGGTGGCTCCATGACCTTCCACAGACCCTACACAGGCACAGAGGAAAATGTAGCACTGTGGAGCTTTGGGAACCATCCCATCGTGAGCGTGGGGTTTGGAGATCCTCCTCATCTCATATTTCACCAAAACAAATTCAAAACCCGTTTCACTGTCTCCGAGAGGGGCTGCGCTCTCAGAATCTCCCAGCTGGATCTGAAGGATGCCGGGACCTACTCTATAACCATCGGGGAAAAAACATCCAACTTCACCCTCCTGGTGTACAGTAGGTGCCTCCAGTGCTCTTTTTGGGGTTTTTTACACTAAAACCAGAGGTTTGTGACACGGCTGTGCCACCAGGGGAGCTGGCAGAGCCCATGGTGACCTGCGAGGAGCAGAACTGCTGGGACAACGGGAGCTGCAGCTTCTCCCTGCATTGCTCTGCGCTCGGTGACGGCCTCGGGAATGTCTCCTACAGCTGTAGAGTGCGGGACCGGCCGGAGGAATGGGAGTCCGGGAAGCTGCTGGTGGATAAATCCTCCCAGGATGAGCTGGAGCCGCTGACGTGCACGGCACGGAACGCCGTCAGCAGCAGCAACGTCACCGTCACCGTCAGCACAGCCGGGATGGTCTGCAGAGGTGAGAGCTGGGGAGAGGTGGGAATGGGATGGGATGGAATGGGATGGGATGGGATTTGGGTTTGGGATGGGATGGGGTGGGATGGTATTTGGGATGGGAGTTGGGTTTGGGATGGGAATGTTGGGAATGTTGGGAACGTGGGGAATGTTGGAAATCATGGGATGGGATGGGTTGATCCCACTCCCCTAAGAGGCAGGAAAAGATTGGGATTTGGGTTTGGGATTTGGGGATGGAATGGGATGAGATGGGAATGTTGAGGCTGGGATGAGCTGATCCAGCTCCCCTGAGAGCCATGGGAAGATGGAGTTTGGGGATGGGATTTGTGTTTGGGATGGGATGGAATGGGATGGGAATGATGGGATGAGATGGGTTGATGCCACTCCCCTAAGAGGCAGGAAAAGATTGGGATTTGGGTTTGGGATTTGGGGATGGAATGAGATGAGATGGGAATGTTGAGGCTGGGATGAGCTGATCCAGCTCTCCTGAGAGCCACGGGAAGGTGGAGTTTGGGGATGGGATTTGGGGTTGGGATGGGAAAGCTGGGGTTGGGCTGGGCTGATCCATCTCCTCTGAGAGCAGGGTGTGGATTTGGGTTGGGGCTGGGCTGCTCCCGCTCTCTGGCATTTCCCTGGAGTGAAACTCTGACCCTGTCCCTGTTCTCTCCCCTCGCCAGAAAACTCCACGCACTCTCCCGGCCCCGGTGAGCTGCCACCCCTCTCCATGTCCAGCTGTGCCCCTGAGTGTCCCTGAGTGTTCCCGAGTGTCCCTGAATGGCTCTGAGTGTTCCTAAGTGTCCCTGAGTGCCCCCAATTGTCCCTGAGTGCCTGGGAAAGCTTTTCCGTGTCCGGCCGGGGAGGGGGATTGGGGACCCTGGGCCCAACACCCTCCAGCTCCTCCCAAAAACCCTTCCCAGGGAATCTTCAGGCTCTTCCCAGAGGTCCCAGGGACAGGGCAAGGAGTGGTGGCCACAGACCCAACCCCAGGAGGTTCCACCCCCATTGGAGAACCTCTTCCCATGGACTGTCCCCCTCTGGAGCCGTCCCAAAGCCACCTGGAAGTGTCCCCGTGTCCCCTGCTCTGGGAGATGTCCAGAGCTCCTTTCCCACCCAGCAGCCCTGGGATTTGGGGGCTTTGGGATTCTGGGATTCTCCCGCCCCTGCTCGCTCCAAGCCGCTCGTCCTCGTCCGGCGCCGCCTCTGTCCTGGCTTGGATTGAGTTCTCCTGGAAGGAGGGATCAGGGAGGGATTGGAGGCCAAATTCCCGATGCCAGGAGGAGCCGGATGGATTGGGGGATGCTGCCACTGGATCTTCCTCCTTTTCCAGGCACCCTCTCAGGCAGCTCAGTCTGGATCGGGCTGGTAGCTGGGGTTGGAGTCGCGGTGCTTTTGTCGATTTTCCTGGTGTTCTTCTGCAAATCCAAAGGTGAGCATGGAAAACCATCCCTGGAGCCCTGGAAGGAGGAGGTGGGACCTGGGACAGGGACAGAGCCAGGATGGGGCAGATTTGGAGGGGGGGTTTGGGGCTGATTTGCAGCAGATTTGGGGTGGATTTGGAGTGGATTTGGGGCTGATTTGGAGCTGATTTGGCACATATTTTGGGTTCTCCTGATTCCGTTGCATCTGCCGCCAGGCTGGAGGAAATTCCTTCTCTCCAGATACGATCCTTCGGTCAAAGGTGGGATTTTGGGGCGGTTCCCCATCCCTTTTCCTGGTGGGAATATCCAGGGAATTGCGTTTAGGATCAGGGGAATCATCTCCAGGGCCGTGGTTTGGGGTGGGAGCTGAAGGAGCCCGACCCCGCTGTCCTGGCCGAAGGGGCTGATCCCAGGGGATGATCCCGGGGTCCCCATGCCCCATTTCCCCCCATGGGTTTTGTGGTTTTTTACTGGAAAACTTCATCCGAGACCACCAGAGGAAGCTGGAACAATGGGAAAAAAGAGGGAATTTGGGGAAAAATAAAAACTGGCAAGAGAGATTTTTTGGGGAAGGCCAGGAATTCAACCCGGTGACTCCGGGTTAGTCCTGAGCCCAGGATTCCAGCCACGAATTCCAGAATCCCTGAGGCTGGAAAATCCCACCAGGACCACTGAGTCCGAGCTGTGCCCCAACCTCACTTGGTCTCCCAGACCAATGTCCAGCAATTCCAATGGGAAATTTAGACCTCCCCAAAACTAGGATTTTAAAGGATTTAAACCCCCTTTCCTCCGCTCTGTTCCGTGAGCAATGAAGGAGAAATAAATGGGGTTTTTCCTCCAAAAGCAGCCGGGAATTTGGGATTTAAGCAACAACAAAAAAATCCCCCGCGGATTTTCCCTGTCCTTGGTGCTGGAATCTCATCCCAATCCCACGGAACCCAGGGTGGGCGGGATGAGGAGCCGTTCCCAGCTCCAGCAGCTCCGAGTGGGCTTTGGGGTCATGATTTTACCCAAACTTGATCTCCTGAGGTTGGGATTCCCTCCATGCCCCGGCCAGGAGCATCCCGGGGCATTCCCTGCATCACAAATCTCCAAATTCCTGACTCTTCCCCATCCTTGCAGTGACCACGATGGTGTACGCCGAGGTGAACCCTTCCCAGCAGGTGAGTCTGGGCTTGGGAACACCCTGGGGACACCCTGGGGACACCCTGGGGACAGCTGGACAACCCCTGCTTCCCTTGTTGGGAATTCCAAGGGGGTCATGCCACAGCTGGAGGTGGCCCAAGGGCACCTGAACTTGCCCTAAACCCCAAAAATCTCTTCCAAAGTGGTGTGAGATCAGAGGAAAATGGGATTTTGGGGGTTGAGAGGGAGCTCAGAACCATCCCATTCCATGGTTGGGGACACCTCCCACCATCCCAGGGAACTCCAGCCCGGCCTTGGGATGGGGCAACACCTCCAGAAGCGGATCCTTGAGGGATGTCTGGATTTGGGATCTTTTTTCCCACACCCTAAACCCCTTCCAAAATCCTTCTTTCCCCCTCAGCACATCCCAAACAGAATTAAACCCAAACCGACGGGCAGGGAATCCACCTCCATCGTTTATTCCCAGGTCAAGTGTCCAGAGCAGGTGAGCTGGGGGACCCTCGGGTGGGGGACGGAACCCCCGGGATTGGGACAGAGGGGTCCAGAGCCCACAAACAAATCCATGGATCTTTGTCTGAGGGGTGGAATCGGCTCCCACCTCCCCAAACTGAGGTCACGTCCCTTTGTCCTTGCAGGCAGCTGATGGGACGGTGGAAAATGCCACTGTGACCACCCTGGAGCTGGTCTAGAAGGACCTGGAGCTGGTTTCAGGGATCCAGAACTGGTTTAAGATGATCTGGAGCTGGTATAAGGGTCTCCACTCCTCAGTCAGACACATGGACCCCCCGATGTGACTCTGGAATGGCTCTGGAGCAGCTCCAACATCCCTGACCCCACTCCAGACAGAGATCTCACGGATCCCACAGATCACAGGGATCTCAGGGATCTTAGAGATCTCACCCTCCCGGGATCTCTCCTTTCCCTCCTCTCTTGGGTTATAGAACTGAGAACCGAACACCAAGCAGAGGGGGAGTGAGTCCAGGGTGGGACACAGGCAGAGGGACACTTCACCCATGGATGTCACACCTGCCCAGATCCCACAGCCGCTGTCCCTTGCAGCGTCCCCCCATGCCACCATGCTCCAGGATGCCCAGATGACCTACGCCGAGCTGTGGGGACCCCACAGGTCACACCAGGAATGCAGTGACACCTATGGGAATGTGTTGTGACCCTCGGGGCACGGGTGGGCATTGGGGGAACTGGGGGAACTGGGAGGCAGTGGGGCACCCCACCCATGGCCAGCCACGCATGTGTGTGCCCCCACTGCACCTGTGGGTGCCCAATGTTCCTGGGTAGGTGGGCACAAGTGGGGGTCCCATGTGAGGCTGCCCAGGTCACCCAGAGCTCCCCATGCCCCCAGAACCCCCGAGAGTTCCCCACTCCCCTTCCACCATCCCCATTGGCTCCCTATTCCACATCCAAGTGCTCCCAGCACCCTCAGAGATTTCCCCATTCCCTCCCCAGTGCTCCCAGTACCTCCAGGGGCGCCCTATTCCCCCTCCCAGTGCCACCCAATTGCTCCCAGTAGATTCCAGTGCTTCTCATTCTGTCTCCCCATACTCCTAGTGGTTCTGCAATCCCACCCCCAGCATTCCCAGTACACTCATGGCTCCTCATGTCTCCTCTCAGTTCCAGGGGAGCACAGGACTCCTCTCCCTGTTAATTGGCACCAAAATGCAGCTTTTTGGTTAAACTGGCAGAAAATACGTTTCTCTGGTGCAGTTCCGGACACGGCCAGCAGGGGCGCTGCTGGCTCCCCGCCAGGCAGGGCAGGCACGGTGAGGCCTCCGCGGCTGCAGGGGGCGCTGTGGCACTGGCCAGCCCTGCTCTCTCAGCCCCTGCAGGGGCAGCGGTGAGGGAACCAGCCCGAAAAAGCAGCAATTGATGGTTTGGTCCCTCTCAGCAAAGGGCTGAGAGAGCCCCAAAATCCTGGAAATCCCACACCCATTTGCTCAACAACCTGACCGGGACGCTCCTCCTCCTTCCTGCCTTGCTGTGGATGGACAGTGGCCGGGTGTCCCGCACCCACCAGAGCCTCCCTCTCACTGCCCTCTGCCCCTGGAAGGGGAGAGAAATTTCAACAAAATTTTCCTGTGTTGAGACAAGGACCAGGAGAGATGGCTCATCAAATCCTGTCATGGGCAAAACCAGCGTCGGAATTAGAGATATGAATTGAATTTATTGGTGACAGAATCAGAGCAGGGTGAGGAGAAGTCAAGTAAACCTTTCAATTCACCTTCCCCCTATTAAAAATAACTCTATAGCCATTGACTTTTGCCATTATATTGTGTTTTTTAAATTATTTTGATAAAATAAAAATTTGCAAATTATTTTGATATAATACAGTTTGTAGTCACTTTTTAACTGCTTTTGATGTAGTAGAATTTGTCAGCCTTTTTACATTAATCCCTGTGTAGATTCTGTATTTTAGTGTGATAAATATATTCTCTTTAGGCTCTTGTAAAATATCCAAATAGAGACTGTGTGCTGTGTATTGTAACATGAACTGTTGCAGAAGTTGCTGATGCCTTTATTTGTGTAGCTGACAATGGTGAGAATAACTCAAAAGATTTTGTGAAAATGCTGATGTTGATTGAATGTACTGGTGGAGTATCTTATCTGTATGATAAAATTGAAAAGTACCAAGTAAATAAAAAAAATAAAAATAAAAAAGTAAATAAAAGTAAAAGTAAATAAAGGGAAAAATTAAAAGTATAAAAAGTAAATACAAATTGAATAGAAAGAATGCAAAGAGGAATTTAACACTGACTCTCCGGTTGCCAAGGTCTGCCAAACCACAGAACAGGGGGCCTGGTGAGGAAATCAAATGTATCAATTTCATCTGCAGGATGGCATTGCAGCGGTTTCAGGGTCCCCAGTTTCTGTATCCGAGTCACGGCACCAATTAGTGCAGTGGTTTGAGAGCCCACTGGAATTATCATTTTTTTACTGCAGTGGATAAGATTAGGAGAAAAGCAAAGCAGGCTCAAAACTCAAAAGTGTTTAAAGCCAGGTTCATTAACAAAACTACAAGAGAGAAAAAATCAACTGCATAAGAATCAGAACAAAACATCAAAACACTTCCTCTCTTCCCCACAAACTCTTTTCTTTCTCTCTGACAAAGTGCAGAGACAAAACTTAAGACTGCAGGTCAGTTGCTACCTCTGAAATCGTCTTTCATCAGTTCTCTCAGAGAGAGAAGTCTCTTCTGGTCTGCCATGGAAACCTCCCCACAAGAAAGAACAGTTCTCTTGTGGCTTTTGAATTCTCACGGGCTGCGTTTCTCAAGTCCCTCCCACATCACGCAGCCGCCCCACAGCTGTGTCATGGGCCACGGGAACTCCTGGGTACCTTTTTACAGATGAACCAGGGGGTCCCGCTGTCCCTCGGGGGGTCCCGGCATCTCCACCTTGGTCACTTGTGGATCCCGAGGTGGGGCAGGGTCAGGGGACACCCGTGGGGGCTCTGAGAGTGACAGCGGTTGTGGGGACCTGGGTGGGGGCGACACCCGTGGGTGAAGTGACCCTGTCCCCACCCTGTACTCACCCCCTGTCCCCTCGGTGCCCAAACGTGGGGGTCCTGTGGGGATAAGGGGGGGTCTGAGGGGTGTCTGGGGACGGGGAGAGGGGAGTCCCAGCCGGAGCCCCCCACTCACCTATCCTGGGGCTCCCTGGCAGCTGCAAAGGGAAAAGGGGAGGGGGTGACCGTGGGGACCCCGGGACCCCTGAACCTTCCTGGGACCTCGGCAGCTCCAACCACCCATGGGACCCCCAAATCTCCATGGGACCCCAAATCCCCACTGCAGGTGAAATTCCCACCAGACCCCTGATTCCCCCCTGGACAGTCCAAGCACCCCTGAGCCCCCCAGAACTGCTGCAGTGCCCCCAACCCCCCGGTGCCCCCGACCCTCTGAGCCCCAGAACCCCAAGCCCAGCAGGGAGGAGCACCCCCCAAACTCCCACAGGACCCCAGAAAGATCCCCCAACACCCCTGCATGGCCCCTCAAGAGCACCCCAAACCCTCCAGGAGCTCCCAGTGCTGCCACAATGTTCCTCAAAGCCCACCCAGGGGTGCCCCTGGAGCCCAACCAAGACCCTCCAAATTCTCCCCACAGCCCCCAGCACCCCCAGCCGAGGTCACTGTGGGCTCAGTTTCCCCCGGCTCAGGGGCCCTGGGTGCTGCCCCGTCTCTGCCCCCACTCTGGGGGCTTCCCCTCACCCCGGGACCCCCATCCCCCCCACTGTCACCCACCCCAGCGGTGCCACCAGTGACAGCCTCCGATGACAGCCAGGAGCAGCAGCAGGAACAGGAGGGTCCTGCCGACATTCACGGCCACTGCGGGGGACAGAGGGGGACACATCGGGGTCACCCTGAACCCCGGGGCTCCTGGACACCCCAGGGACCCCGTGTGAGCCCACCTGTGACCCAGGGTGAGCCAGGGGTCACTTCCAGGGCCAGCTCGGGGCTGAGTGCCCGGAACACGCGGTGCCCGTCCTGTCCCACCTGGTTGGTGGCCGCGCACTGGTAGGTGCCCGAATGTCCCACAGCGACGTCCCCGAGCTCCAGGAGGGGACCCTGGGCCACCTCCTGCCCGTTTTTCATCCAGGTGAAGGTGACAGGGGCTGAGCCCACCTGCACCGAGCAACGCAGGGTGACGGGGTCACCTGCGCGCACCTGGTGTGACAGGGGACCGGGGCTGATGGTGGCATTGGCCACGGGCACTGCGGGGACACAGACGGGGCTGAGGTCACAGGGAGGGGCTGGCAGCCGACCAGGGGGGGTGGATGGGTGTGATTGGGGATGCCATGGGTGGGGTCACCCCACAGAGAGGGATGAGGGGACACAGGGCAGAGGTGGGGAGACTCAGGAAATATCTCTGGGGGCTACGGAGGTACCGAGGCAGGGGACCCGAGGGGGCTGCGGGAGCTCCCCGTGCCCATCCCCGCACTCATCGCGCACCGTGACGCCGAGCCGGGCGCTGCTCTTCCGCACGGCCCCGCCCTCGGAGTGCACCTGGCAGCTGTAATTCCCCGAGTGGGAGACCCCCACGGCGGGCACCAGGAACTGCGGGGACCCCTGCGGGCCCCCGACCCACCGCCCGTCCCGGTAGAAGAGGTGCAGGAGGGGGGCTGGGGGCCGCAGGGGGCTGGGGGTGCTGAGGCAGCTGAGATTGAGGGGGGACCCCTCGGTGAACTCGGGGGGACCCTCCAGCACCGGCACCGTGAAGAGCTCTGGGGAGGAGAGGGGAGGGGGATTTGTGACCCCGCGTCCCTGGGGAGGGGCTGTGGGGGTGCAGAGGTGTGGGGTGCTCACCGTGCACTGTCACTGTCACTGGGGCTGACTGTGACCACCGGAAACACAACGAGCCCCCGCAGCGGTAGCGGCCGCTGTGGTGCAGCTGCAGGGGGGACAGGGAAAGCTCGGTCGCTGTTTGGGACCCGCCCGCATCCTCCTCATCCCGGTAAAATCGCAGGTCGGTGACCGAAATGTCCTGCCGGACCTGGCAGCGCAGTGTCACCATGTCCCCCTCCAGCAGCGGCCGTGCCGGCACCTGCAGCACCAGCGGGTCTGTGGGACAGGGGGGTCCTGTCACCCTGAGGGGCTCCAGACAGGTCCCAGGTGGCACCGGGGACATCTGGGTGGAGCCTCCATTGCGCGGGAGGATCCCAGGGACAGCAGGAGCAGCCCCATGGCACAGGTGTCACCACGGGGGTCCCATCACACTGGGGTGCACTGGGATGTCCCCATGTGCCGGGGACAGGCTCTTGCCTTGTGAGGCCACCCCCGGAGTGGAGCCCACTCAGAGCTACCAGGGGGCCACCCCAATCATTTAAATCCCCTCTCACCATCTAAGACTCTCACGGGGGGGCTGCACCCACTGCCGGGTCTGTCACACGTGTAGGTGCCACTCTCGGTGACAATGAGGTTGTCGGGTCCCTTCCGCCACCAGCTCTGCCCGTCCTTGTACCAGGTGGTGGCACCGGCGGTCCCCGAGCCCTGGCAGGTCAGTGTCACCCGGTCCCACAGCACCGCCGGCATCCAGGGGGGGCTGCACCAGGAGCTGGGTGGTCTGGGCGCCTGCAGGTGACAGGGGACACCAGCCTGCCAGGGCCACCGTGGGGCTGGGGACACCACCGAGGGAGGACTCACCAGCGAGGCCGAGGGTCTGGGCTGGAAGGGAGAAGGGACAAGGCTGGGTGGGGGTGGCACCAAGGGGACAGCAGCACCTTGGGATGAGGTGTGGTGTCTGTCCACAAACTGTCCCCACTGGAACACTGGTGTTACATGGGGGTCTTGAGAATAAGGACACCTTGGTCACCCTCGGCTGAGGCAGGACATGGACACCTCATGCTCAGGTCACCTCCACCAGCCTCACAGCTCCTGTCCCCACAGCCACATCCCCATGGCCCTGTGCCCGTGATCCCATTCCGATGGTGTCTGTCCTTATAACCCACCCACATGGTGGCCCTTGTCCCTGTCCCTGCATCCCTGTGCCCCTGTCCCTGTCTCCACAGCTGCCCCAGCCCCAAGGTTCCTTTTGCCACATCCTTGTCCCCACACCTCCACCCCTCTGTTCCTGTCCCCATTTCCCAGTTCCCTGTTCCTGTCCCCCTCTCCTGTCCCCACAGCCACCCCACAGCCCTGGTCACCTCATGCACTGGCTCTGCTGCCCTTGGGGACCTCAGGGGACCCCATAGCCCCCCTGGGCCCCCTCCCCACTGCTCTCTGCCCATCCCCATGCCCGGGGCACTCACCCCACAGCAGCAGCAGTGCCACCTTCCCGGCCATCCCTGTGTCCCCGGCCACCCAGGGCTGGCTGTCACTCGCTGGTGTGGCCACCGGCGCCCTGGGTGGTGGCTCATGGGATGAAGAGGAAGAAAGAAAGGTCACACCCCATCTCCACGCGTAGGTGGCCCTTGGTGGGGGCAGGGTGGGGGAAAGGTGGAGTCACAGCAGGGGACAGGCTGGGGACATGATGGGGCAGCCTGGGGGCTCGGTGGGGGATGGTGTTCCCAGGAGTGGGGGGGCTCAGGCGTTCTGGGGAAGCAAGGATGGGTGTCCAGGAGAATGGGGGTGAAGGGGAATTGGGGTCTCCATGCCTGGGGGGATTCACGGATGGGGGTCCTGAGGGACCAGGGTCCCCAGGGATTTTGGGTCAGGGGTTGGGGTCCCAGGGTTTGAGGGTGTAGGGGGGAAAAGGAGACTCTTGGGAAGAGGGGTTCTGGGGGAAGGAGCACCCCATGGGGTGGGATCAAGGCAATGGTGGTCCTGGGCAATGGGAGTCCTGGGAGGGGGGTCCCAGGGAGGAGAGACCAAGGGAATGGGGGTCCCATGGTTGGGTTCCCAAGGGAACTTGGGCTGGGTGGGCACGGGGGTCGCAGCTCCTTCCCTGGGTGCCTCAGATGTTGGGGTGACCCAGAGCCCAGCACAGCCCCCACAGGGTGCTCATGGCCGGGGGGGCACCCCAGGGTTGAGGCTCTGGGTCTGTGCCCCACACACCCCGGGGATTTTTCCTGTCCTACCTCCCTCCCATTTCCTGGCTCAGTGACCCCAGGGAACACCTGAGCAGGTAACGCTGGGGACATCCCAGGAAGGGGAAAAGGGAGCTGGGGGGTTCAGGCAGTGCTTGGGGGGCTGGGAGGGATGAAAGATTTTCACTTTCTCTTTCCTGCAGCAGGAGGAAGAGGCCGTTCATGCTGAGCTGAGGACGTCGGTTCTGTCCTGGGGGGGCACATCCAGAGGGTCCTGCCCTGAGGGAAAAGGGCTCCTCTGCTGTGGTGACACCTGGGCCTTGTCCCAGGGTCTTGTCGCAGGTGGGATCCTCCTTCTGGGGGTGCCACGTCCTTGGGGATTCCTGTCCCACAAGGTGGCACATCCTGGGCACCTCTGTCCTGGGAGGGCCCTGAGCCTTCCTGCTGTGCCCAGTGGGGCCCTGTGACCTCTGGGCTGCCCAAACTAAAGGGGGCACCTGATACGACCTTGCCCTGATGATGGCCAATGCCAGGCTAAATTTGGCTCAGGTTCCCTGATGGTTGAAGAACAATTTTACATCCAGGGAATAAAGGCAAACATCTTTTCCCACCCCACTTTTTGTTTCTCCAACAAAAAAGAAACTAAGCAAAAATGAAACTGGCAGAGTACAAAATGGTCTGGTCAATAGAATCCTTTTAATCCTTGCTCTCCCAGGAAGACTCTGACAAGGAAAACACAAACAAATCTCAGAGAAATGGGTCTTTGGTTCCCTTTACGAGCCCCTTGGTGCATCCCACAGCTTGTGGGTAACACAGAGCGTGGAATCCCCTGAGTGCCCAGCAGGTCCGTGGGGTTGTTCCCTGCCTGTGGGCAGCACCCCAGCCCATGGGGAAGGCTTTGCCTGGGCCATGGTCAGGAACTCTGCCCATTTTTCTCATTCCCACCCTGAAATTTGATTTCCTTCCCGTGGCTCCTGCTCCCAAAAGGGGAGGAACTCTCTCCGTCCTTGGAGCAGCGCGCAGGGATCCGTGGAAATGCCCGTGTGTCCCTCAGGGGCTGCTGCCCTGGGAAACGCGCTCCAGCCTGCCCTGAATTCCCCTGCCTGGGCACTCCCTGCTCCTGCTGGGACACCCCTGTCCCCCGGATCCAGGGCTGGAGCCCCTGCTCGATATTTCCACACTTTTCCCTCTCTTCTGGTGTCCACATGCAGAAGCCAAAGGTTCTCTCTGGGTTGTTCCAAAGGGCTGCAGGTTTGAGACAGGAAGGTGGAGTGTCCTGGTCAGGTTGTTGTTGTCTTTGCAGTGGTTCTGGGGCTCTCTCAGCCCCTTGGGCAGAGAGATCAAAGCACCAATTGCTGCATTTCCGGCCTGGTTCCCTCAGCGCTGCCCCTGCAGGGGCGGTTTCCAGCCAGCCCTGCTCTGAAAAACCATCAAAGGCCCTGGCAGAGCCACTGCTGGGGCTGCCATTGGGTTCTGTGCTTCTGGCAGGGCTGAGCAAACCACAGCCAGGCCTTTTCATCCCCTCACAGAATTCTCCCCTTTGCAGCAGCTCCAAAGCTGCCAGAACCAAAGCCGAGGGGGCGGGGGGAACCCTCAGGTGCTGGCTGCCACCTGGGGCTGGCCAGAGCAGGGCTGGCCAGTGCCCATCCCTGGGCAGCGGGGCCGGGCCCCACACTTGGATGGCCCCTGGCTGCCAGGAGGAGGAGGAGGAGTTGGGGAGCTCCTTCCTGCCCGGGGCTCCATTCCCAGGAGCTCAGATCCTGCAGGGCACTGGCCAGAAAGGAGAAGTCTGGAGCCCTCCCGGAGCTGCCATCCCCCAGGACAGGACCCCCCTGGCCAGCATGTGTCCCCCCTCCCTGGGACAGGATCCCCCCAGGACAGGACCCCCCTGGATGTGCCCCCCCAGGACAGAACCCGCCCCCCGTGTGAGGCTCAGCACAAACGGCCTCTTCCTTCTGCTGCAGGAGAGAGAAAGTGAAAGTGTTGGGGGAGGGGGGGGCACAGCCAGACACCCCCAGCCCCCACAGCCTCCCAACCCCCCCGTGCAGACCTCTCACCCCTGCTTCCCCCACCCTGGGGTACTCCCAATCCCATTCCCTGCTCAGCCGCTCCCCAGGGTCACCGAGGCACGAACTGGGGCGGGGGCTGTGAAATTGAGGGGTAAAAGGGAGGAAATGGAAATGAAGAGAGGAAAATGTCACTGGGGGTTGGGGGGACACAGACCCAGAGCCCCTCGGAATCCCCTTGCGGGTCCTCCCCCAAACCAGGAGTACACGAGGGGGGCAGTGCTGGGCCCTGGGTCACCCCAAAATCTGAGGCTCACCCCTTGAAGGAGCTGTGACCTACAGGCCCACCCAGCCACTGCCCATCCCTGGCACCCCCATTCTTCTGGATCCCAACCATGGGACTCCCATTCCTGAAGTTTCCCTTCCCTGGGACCCCCATCCCAGCACCCACATTCCCCAGGACCTCCATGGCCCAGGATCCCCATTCAGAGGAGCCCCCTCCCACAAACTCCATCCCTTACAATGCCCCTTCCCCCAGGACATTGATTCACCCAGGACCCCCCATTGCCACAGGCCCACCCCAATCCCCCCACATCCCCATCCCATGACCCCAAATCCCTGGAGCCCCACGTTCCCCTGGGACTCCCAGTCCTGAGCCCCCCACCCCTGGGACTCCAGACCCCCTGAGCCCCCCACTCCTGAGAACCCCATGTGCCACCATGTGCCACCCAGGCTTGTCCCCAACCTGTCCCGACCCTGCCCACACCCTGCCCCCAGGTTGTGGCCACCCTGCCCCCTACAAAGTTCACCACAACCTGAAGATGAGGACTGACTTCACTTCCCCTTTGGCCAAAGAGCCGCCAACCAGGGGAGCAGTGGCCACAGCAGCGAGTGACAGCCAGCCTGGATGGCCGGGGACACGGGGATGGCTGGGAAGGTGGCACTGCTGCTCCTGTGGGGTGAGTGCCCCGGGCATGGGGATGGGCAGAGAGCGGTGGGGAGGGGACCCAGGGGGGCTGCTGGGTGCCCTGAGGTCCCCAAGGGCAGCAGATCCAGTGCATGGGGTGACCGGGGCTGTGGGGTGGCTGTGGGGACAGGAGAGGGGGGACAGGACAGGAGGGACAAAAATGAGGAGACAGATTTGGGGAGGCATCATGGGGCTGGGGCAGCTGTGGTGACAGGGACAGGGGCACAGGGATGCAGGGATAGGGCCAGAGGGACAAGCACTTTCACCTACTAATTTGTCACCATGGAGGTAAGACCTACTCATTCCTTTGCTGAAACTCACAGGTGAAAGGTTCCCCCCAATTATTTGACATCTTTAAATCCCTTCCCAGAAGTTACTGACAGCAGAGTAGGGGTCTCTTGAGGGTCTCCGGTGGTCATTTGGGGAACATCGCACTCCTCAAATTCTCCTCGGAAGCTGTCCTGGTTTAGGGCAAATTTGGGGGAAAACCTCCGATGGGGTTCCTCTGGAAGAGCAAACCCAAACAGCCCCTCCCCCCAGCCAGTCCGGGAAAAGAACTTCCTCGGAGAAAAGTGGAAAAAACTGTTTATTTAACAAACAAATTGCCCACAAATGTAAAGAATTAATAATATGAAACAATAAAACCTCTGCCCGCTCCGAAGAGAGATGGCAAACAGAGACAGTCCTTGCCGTGGGTGTAGCTCAGCTCACTCAGTCTCTCCTAAGGTCCAGGCCCGGCGGGCCGCAGGTGCCAGCCCTCGCTGCTCTTCTGGGTTTTTCAGTCCCGAGCAGATTTAAACAGTCCCAAGAAAAAGGAAAAAAAAAAAAAACAGTCCAGGGAGTCTTCTCTGCCTAGCTAGCTAGCTAAAACTAACTAAAAGCACAGGAGATCACTGTCCCACCGCTGTCCGTGCCTCGGACGAACACCGGAGAGCAGCAATGTGGGGGAGTCAGGCAGTTTCCTCAAAACGAACTGCGCGCTGTTCTTTCTCCCCCTTCACTCCCAGAACAAGTTTTAAAGGTACAGAACACAATATACAGCACAAACAGAACAGACGATTGGGGATACAAGCAGCATAAAGTCACCCTACCACAGAAGCTCAAGAGCCACCTATAACCACTTGCTTCCCCCTGAATGCATTCCAGTGACCTTCTTAGCAGGACTACTCTATTCTCAAGGCTGAGGGAGCCACTTGCACACAGCAATCACTGCACTGGGGGAACAGAGGGCTCAACACTGTCTGTTCATGCAAATGCTATTCATGATTTGTTGCAGTTCAACATCTTCTCAACACCTTCCTTCTCTGGGAATTGCTCACAAGCATTTCCTCAATGCACCTGGAAAATGGTTTTGCTGACTGAAGCCACATGGTGCCTTTCCTTCAACAATTAAGAAAGAAAACACAAATTGCCTACTGAAACCCTTCTGCTCCCTTCTTTCACTGCTCAAGCACAACCCACTGGCTCATCCCTGATTCCCTTGGTGATATATGAAGTAATATTTGGCTGCAGCCAAAAGATTATTAGAAAAAAGAATGAAAGTTGTTGGTTTTCGGTGTTGTTATTGAGGGTTTGGATTTGTTCTAGTTGATTTGTTGGGTGTTGCTGTGAGCTGGGAGAGGGGCCAAGGTGAAGACCAGACCAAAAGGGAAGTAGGATAAGACAGACAAGTAGACTGTGAGGAGAGAAGATAAGCTCCTCAGTATCCAGCCAAAGGGAAAGGGGAGATGGTTTGCCCTGGGCTGGGAAAGGCAATAAAAAGCAGCGTTCTATTGGGGGGTGTGTGTGTTAGGCTCTTGGGAGAGCGAGATCCACACCCAGCTCAGGTGAATCCTTACTAAGAAACTGTTCTCTTTTGCTTTGATGACTTTGTCCCCATTGAATTTCATAGAAAAATTGGCTCCTTTCTAACCCCTCTCTCCCAGCAGCTCAGGGCTGTGTTGCGCAGTGCTTGCTGTGTGCCAGACAGCACAAAGCAGGCTGGCCTGGTGCCCCTGAATATTTCTGCACAACACTCTGCATTTCACCCCTTTGCTCTGGCTCGGTGCAGAGCTCCAGGATTGCAGGCGCTTCCTCCCAGAGCTGTGTGAGGCCCTGGCTGCTGCAGATGTGCCCTGACAAGCTGTCCCTGCCTGAGGCTGCCCTCGGTTCCCCTGGCAGAAGCGCCATGCCTGAAGGACGCTGCCCTGTGCTGGAGCCTGCGGAGCAGCCCGGCTCCCTCCCGCTGTGCCCGGAGGGCTGCACACACTGCTCACCTTTGCCAGCAGTTCCAGGGCAGCCGGCACAAGAGCAGGAATGCTCAGCCAGGCCTCCAGCCCTCGGCTGTCCTTTGCCTTTCTCTCCTGCTCTGCAGACTCCACAGGGCCAATGCCACCAGGCTGTGCTGTGCCCAGCACGGCTGCGCTTCCCCTCGGCAGCGGCAGCTGCCAGCTGGGCTCTGAGAGCCGAGGATTCGCCCGGGGCCACCAAGAGGCACCCAGGACCGGGCTGCTGCCTCTTGCAGCTCCAAGGGCCTCATGGCAGCCTCCTCTGCCCAGGCTCAGGCTGCTCCGGGCTCTGCCAGGGCTCTGCTGGGGCTCCAGCCTGGGCAAGGCGCGGCCCGCTCTCACCTCGCCCTCGCTGACAGCTCTGCACCAGCTCTGCAGCTTTCCCTGCAGCCTCCCTGTTATAAATTTTAAGAGCCAATTTCATTCAAAAACAGTTAATTGCCAAGGAGAAATTTCGAACAAGAAATTGACACAAAATTGTCAAAGCCAAGCAAATCAAGGAAGCGGTGTGCACCGGGTGAAAACCTCAGACGTGAGCTCCGCAGCGTCACGTCCCTCCGAGGTTTCACACCGTGTGCCTCGAGGTCCGCCTGCTTTATCCCCTTCTTGGTTTGGACTCTGTGTACATTGTTAAAAATGGGCCCGGAGACCAGCTCCTTTTGAAAGGCCTTTATTAAAAGACAGCTCTGGGTAGGGGGCTCGAGGGGCCGCGCACACCGCCGCTGCTCCCACTGGACACCACAGAGGAGGAGGTGCAAGTCAAGCCTGCCACTGACACTGCAGAGTTGGGATTCCTTCCTCACAGGAATTCCTAGGAATCCACTTGGCTCAGAGTCCAGGGGTGTCACCTTTGTTCAGTACTTGTTAGGTCATGGCGAGTAGGTGGGAAGCCTTCCACAGATGGCTGGATGTCCTCCTCACAGGGCAGTGTCCTTCGGAGGTCCGGATTTTGGGTCGGCTCGTTGTTTTAGGGGTTTTTTTGGGGTCAGCTGGACTTCTGCCTGGAGCGGTGCATCATGGGAGCCTCTGGATTTCCCTATTAGGCGGGGTTAGCAGTTTGAGAAGCAGGCGGGGAACAGCGGAGGCCTATCCCGATGGAAGGTAAGGGGGAATTTGGGATCTGGGGAAAGGGAATACACAACTTGGAACATAGGAAACTGAGATTTGAGGGTACAGATTCAACACAAACACTTTGAAAGAACAGGTAAGTAACAGCATAACCTTTTTAACTACATGGTGAACAGTACAACAATACAACATACAACATCAACACAACATGCAACATACAGTTCATAACTTGGAGTCCTTTATTTCATACATGTCCTGACTTGTCCCACAGACCCAGATGTCGGGGGGGCGGTTCTTGAAACTTCTCTGCTACTGGATCTACTGTTGAATTCCAAAGTTTCTATAAGTTCCTTGTATTGGAATTTCTTTGTCTTCTTCTTGGAACTGGAGACAGCTCTTGCAAAATTTTCTAAGCCTCTCTGTGAGAAGGGGGGTTCCTATGGCTTTCTTAGAAACTATATTTCTATTGTAACAACAAGTATTATGAAAACATGAATTATTCCTTATTACAATTCCCCCCTCTTTCTATTTGATAATTTTAATTCATATTTTCAGAGCACCACTAAAAGGTTATTGCAAGTGAACTTTTTTTTAAAACAAACTTAACACTACAAATGTAGAGCTAAAACATTATAAATGAGCTTCTAAAACATTACAAATGAAAAACTTCTAAAACATTACAAATGGACTAAATGGAAAACTAAAACATTACAAATAAACCTTCTTGTTCATTCTCTTCCTTTTTTGTGGGACCTGTGAACCCTGGGCTCGGTTTCCTGAGATATGGCAACTTGCTTCCTCCTTTCCCTTTTTTATATGCCGTTGGACTTTTTATCCCCTTTTGTTTCTAAGCCCCCCCTTCCTTTTTTCCTCCTCTATGTTTGGTCATCGGTTTGCTTCTCTTTTTGGGGTTTTCTTCACTTGCCACCTTGGCTGTCAGGGGGAATTAGGGTTTCCCAGTGGTAGGTCTCTCTGCAATTGCCAACGCCCACTGGGGTGCGACCAGTGGCGCAGTAAATTATCTTCTCTGCAGCAAAGCCATGCTTCCGGGGTCCCCTATTCTGTATGAGCTGGGAACCACCTCTTAAAGGTGTTCTATTTAGAGAGCTTTAACCGGACCTACTTCACAAGGAATTTTGTTTTGTCCCTTGGCATTCAATTGCTAATATTTGGGCTTCTTGGTCCAATTTTCCCCTGTCATGGGTTAAGAATGGTCCAATCAAAAATCATTTTTATTTAATTGGCAGATAGTTTGACCATTCAAAAGTAGGTTACGACTTTTGGGTAATACTCATATAAGCCGAGAGTGTGGGGAGGAGCTCTCTCTTTTCTTCCGGCTGGATCACAGGTAACATCGAGCAGCACAGAGCCTGGCCGGGCTCGGCCCAGGCCCCGCTGCCCCTGGCCGGGCCCGGCCTGGGCCCCCTGAGCGCGCAGCTTGGCTGTGTCTGAGCCTGGGAACAGCAGCAGCACAGGAGGGGAAGAGAAGCCCCGGCGGCAGCCGTTCCTGTCACTGGCCGAGACTGAGGAGTGTTCCACCGTCGCCCCCACCCCCCCCCCGACCCAGGCATGGCCCCCGGGAACAGCAGCAGCAGCGGGGAAGGGGAAGAGAAGCCCTGGCAGCTGCAGAATGCTTCTTCCCCCTCCCCTCCCCTTCAGGCCGAGAAGAACAGCACGGCCTTCAGACTTTTTTAGTTCCCGCTGCAACAAGATCACGTGAGCAGCCTTGCAAGTCTGACAAGTTTAACTCTTTCTCTGCTAGCAAATGGATTTCTTCTGAGCACCGGCCTTTCCCTGAACGAAGGACAGATATAGTGATTAGACCATAAGGAGACACAGCATGGAGCTGAAGTCAGTGGAAAGAGAGTGAAAAAGATTTTAAGGTAGAGGAGGAGGAGTGGCTGAAAATTCTAGCTGGACTTCTCTGGAACATAGAGACGGAGCTGGGTTGTTCCTTTAAACCATGGAAAGATGTGCAATTTGGGGAGGTGATTGTTTTATATGTAGATTTTTGAGCAAAGGTATTGTGTGGTAGACTGAGTAAAATTGATTTAATGAAGAAAAACCCTTTGCCTTGGATGAGACACCTTTAAAAGGCGACAACCCAATGTTGCAGTGTATTTGAGTACAGGGCCCACGTGTTCAGTATTGAGAATACTGTAAGTGGGTAAAATTGAGTTGTTTGAAGTCCTTGTGGACAAAGTCTCTATTGAAACGGAGAGGCTCCTTTCCTGAAGAATTGATGAAAGATTATCTTAAAATGGTAAAACTGGCTAAGGTTGCAGGTTATGTCTTTTTATGTTGAGTGTAGAAAAGTGAAAACTTGGAGAGGGAGGGAAAGATGTTTTGAAGGTTCCATTTGTTGTTTTTTTTTTTCCTTCCTATTTTCATCCTTTCAGTGTGTGTAAATAAACTATCTTTGTAATTTAAAGATGAGCCTGTTTCGCTTTTATATTCTCCCAGTCAAATGAAATATAGAATGTGATGAAACCATCACATCCCCTTATCCCCTTTTTGAAAATCTAATATTACTCATAGGAGTCGAGTTCCAATATTCTCAGGTTAGCGGCGAGCACTAGGAATCTTCTTGTTAGGTCCCATTTTTCTTTTAAACAGTGCAAAAAGCTTCAGGCCTCATTCCCTTTTAAAAGTGTACAACTCATATTTTTGGACAATAAACGCATTCCAAAGGTATACATGGATAACAAATACACTCTGAGTTAGTGCAGCTTATTGTGTCACTTATTGGTTTGACTGTTGGAGTCATATTTTTCAGCTTCTTGGGCGTGGATGTTACTTTCTATTTAGGGTCTTGTGATTCGACTTTTTCACTCGAGACCCGTGGGTCCATCTTTTCTTTGCCATCTGTAGATACCAGATACGGTTGTATTTGAATATCTTTAACCTTGGGCTGTCCCACTGGGATCTTGTGCTCATGAGGCATACTATATAACATTTTGAGGGGTGATACCCCTGCTTTTGCATGAGGTTTTATTCTTAATATTTAACAGAGCAAGAGGCAAACATTTTACCTAGTTCATTTTAGTTCTAGTATCAATTTTGCAAGTTGTGCTTTGAGAGTCTGATTGATTCTTTTCACTCTTCCTCAGCTCTGGGATGCCAGGGGGTGTGGCATTCCCACTGAAACTCTAATGCTTCTGCCAATTGTCTTACAAGTTTGGAGGTAAAGGGAGTTCCTTGGTCTGAATTAATGTACTCTATTATCCCAAACCTGGGTGTAATCTCCTTTAACAATACCTTTGTAACTTACTCTGGCTGTTGCCTTTGCATTTGGAAAGGTCTTTACTTAATGTGTTATCTGACTAACAATTACTAACAAGTACCGGTATCTCCCAACCTTGGGCAAATCAGTGAAATTAACCTGTATTTTAGCAAAAGGCTGATATGCCAGAGGGTGCCCCTCCCCCCCCCCCCCAAATAGGGGTTTGTCTGTTCATATTTTGATTTATTTTTTGACATACTATACATCCTAGCACTTCCTGTTTGGCTAATTCATATCTATTTAAAGAGTTGTAAAAACTGCTGTGCTAACGCTTGCGCCTCCCCAATGTGTTTGATTATGCAATCTTTTAAGTATTTTCCCAGCATATTCTTTTGTCACTAATTCTCTCCCATAGCTACGGCTACAATTGCCTGTAGGCACGTGGGCCAACCTCTGTTTATTGGGTCTAAAAGTTTTGACACATATGTTACAGGTTTTCGTGCTCCTGCTTTGTGTTAAAAACTCTATGCTGGGAGACTCAAAACCGGTGCAGCTATTAGTGCATCTTTTAGCTTTTTATATTTTCCTTTCTCATTTTTTTTTCAAGTCTCTTCTTTTTTTTTTTTTTTTTTTTTTTCCAAGAGCTAAGTTCTTTATGACAGAACCTTACCTCTTAAGAAAAGCAACTTACTCCTATGAAGACTGGTTGTAAATTTGTCTCTTAAACAAGAATGGCAGTCCTTAGTTTTGCTTTGTTTGTGTTTTTATATTTGCCTCACTTCTCTTATATTTCAGATTTTTGCTATTTTCATTTCAACAACAAATATAATTTTCAAATACAGATCCTTTTCTTTCTATGGCAATGTCTTAGGAACATGTTTTCTGTTAGACCTTAAGGTCTTCATTTGCCCTTTAACTACTTTTTCTTTTAGACCTGCACTTGAAAATCTAACAATTTACTAGAAATTATTCTAACCATCATCTCGCAATACCCGAGAGCAACCACTTAAAATCATGTTCTATTTATTAACAGTAGGCATTTAGAGATTACTTTAAAATCAAGGTTCCAGCACAATATTTGTCTTTTTAGCCACTCTACGGCAATAAAATTGTGCTCATTTTTGGTTTTTTTAGAGTTTTGTTGTGTTGAATTGACTGCTAAGAACCGAAGGCCAGCAAATACAACTAAAATATCAATACTGAAAGCTTTGTTAACACATAAGGGGTGTTGAAGCTCTCTGCAGGAATGGTCCAACTGAAACTACTTAACTAATTAAGCAAAGGCTTGTGCCCTGTTTTTATTTCCAAGCATTTTCAAAATAAAACAGCTATTTTAATGCTTAAAACAAACTTAGTTATTTAATCCACTGATGTAACTTAGAAATTCAACATGTTCTACATACATTCACAAGGGAAAAATAAAAAGTTTTAATTATCTTTGCTTCATTTAACAAAAAGCTAAAAGAGTATTTTAAGACAGAATTTTCAATTATTTACATGAGTAAAATGCTCTGAACAATTTTAATATTTTCATGGCTTTTGATAAACTGGAGCCCTGAAATTTTATGGGCAGATGCTAAATTTACCACCTGAAAGGCATCATAAAAAATTTGTTCATCTCTAAGACTTTCTTTAACTGAGATAATTAAGCAAGAAATGTTTCTTTTTCTTTTTTTTTCTTTGATACTCCAATTACTTCTAACTTCTCTCAAATTGAGGCTTTTCTACTGCTCAAAAACTCAGGATAGATATTTTGACACTCATATAAAATCGATAAAGGACAGGAAGAGGTTGAGATACAGGTGGTAGCTGATAGGCAGCTAACAGGCTACAACACAAAATGATGAAGAGTGATTAGCAAAGTTAGTTAAGGGAGTAACAACTGATGAGTGCCTGACTGCAGAATACCTTTTATTCTAAGGTCTTTTTAATAAACAAACCAGAGCTGCTTAGAACTACTGGTGCTTGTCTCACTGCTCTTCCTTTGTAAATTCTATTTTCCCTCCCTTCCTCCCTCAGCACTGTCTCTTCAGCCGCCTGGCCCTTCCCCCCCAGCAGCTCGCTTCTCACAGCGAGTCCGAGAAGCGGAGACAGCTCTCGGCAGCGGGGGGGCCGCGACTGCGGGGGAAGCAAAGGCCCGGGCGCTTCTGCGAAAGGGGAGGGCTGCGGTGCCCCCGGGAACCGCGGCTTCCCCCGACACACACACGGAAAAGCCGCTTTCTCGGAGCGGGGAGCACTCCCTCCTGCTCCGCCCCGCCGCCTCCCCTCCCCGCCCCGGGAAAGTGTCCCCGGGAGGGAACTCCGAGCCAGACCCGGGGACGAGGCGCCCGGGTGATGGAAAGTCCCGTGTGGACAGGGATCTGGGGCTTCCTCCCGCAGGAAGTCCTGGGGCTGGGAATGCTACTGGGGGTTGCAATCCTTGTTGGAAAGTTGCAATTTCGGAGGAGGCAAAGGTGCCGATGCTCTTTACTGGGGACTGTGGAGATTCCCGGGGCTGGGACACCCCTGGAAGCGGTTGGCTTCCCGCAGGAGGCTGCTGTTTCGGGGTAGGGATTCTTTCCGAGCCCCCTGCCACTAAAACCGGGGCACTCAGCACCATTCATGGGGGTGGGAGATCACCCAACAGATCCTATTCTTCTCCCCCCCGACTCTGACGCACACCGAGTACAGCTTTGCATTCAATCTTCCCCTAGACTAAAACGCACTTGCTTTTTTGTCCTGGTCGCTGTCCTTGCAAGTACAAATTCTAACAACATTTTACAAATCCAAGTATTAAAAAATCTCAAACTTTGGCTACTCCAAATTTTCTTTAATTCTTTCTAATCGCTTAATACCTACTCCAAGGGACTTTTCTCGGGGGATTTTCAGGGTGTACTCTCTCTACTGACCTTCCCTTTCTTGCCATTTTCTGAGTTTTACTCTTACCTTGTTTCATCTTTCTACTTCGGATGGTTCTGAAGCCATGTCTCCTGTCTGTCAGGGTCTTGAAAAACTTTGTTTCAAAAGGTACCTTTCCGTGGTCTCTGAAGATTTTCTTTCAGGGGCTGCCAGCCTGTTTTCCCCCGCAGGGAGTCGGCCCGAGGGGATCAGGCTGGGAGCGAGCTCTCATTTTCACTTTTTCCTTACCTTTTCCTGTCTTGGTTTGACAAGACAGGTATCTGCCAGGGAAACTGGGGTTTCCGTTAGAATAGAGAATGCAAACCCCCCACCCCTGCCAAATTATAAATTTTCAATTAAGGGCTCTCAGGCAAAGATTTGGGAATAGGAATAACAGTTCTTTACTAGGAATATCAATAATACAAATGTGGTAGGAAACAAAACTACCCCACCAAACCAGCAAACAAACAACAACAATTTGGGAAAGCCCTGACAGAATCAGAGCTGCCACCTGGCACCCTGTTAGTCAGGGTGTTGGAAGCAGTCCAGAAGTGAGTCCTCCTGGGGTGGCAGACGTGGCTCTGTTGGAGCAGGGACAATCCTGTAGCCAAAAAGGGTCTAGGAGTGATGAGGAAGGGTCTAGGAGCGATGAGGAGGGGTCCAGGGGTGAGGTGATGGTGAGATGGGGTCCGGCGATGATGAGATGGGGTCTGGTGAAGATGAGATGGAGTGCCGTCTTCCTCCCAGGAATCGGGGTGAAGCAAGTGAAGTCTGTCCCCCCCCCCCACCCCCCCCCCCCGCTCAGTTTTCCTGGCAGCAATTGTAGACTCCCCCCACTGGGCGGGGCATCCCAGAATAGGACCATGCATGCAAATGGGGCTCTGGGGCTCTGGGGGGGCGGTATAGTCCAAGGGTATAGTCTGTTAATGGCCCATTACCCAAAAGGCACCTGCCCCTCCCACCCCCCCCCCCCCCCCCCCCGTCCCCCTCCTTCCCAAGTTACAAGAAATAAGAACAATTCCCCAACTGCTTTCAGCAGAGGAAAATAGAATACACATTTTTGATTCCATAACCCAGGACATTACCCACCCCTTATTCTATTATCATCTGCATCATACTTAAATCAATGAACTACTATGCAGAATGAACCCCTACACTCAGTTCTTACTTAGGATTAGGTTTTCCTGTGGTACACAACTGGTTTTTCCATCTTTCTGCATTACCCACCAAGTGTAACCTGGTCCTTGAGCAAAAACAATCCCACGGATGGGTTTGCCTTTGCCTGAGGTGGGGTTAATCCAGACAGTCTTTCCTAAAATACCTCTCATGTGTACCACAGGGACTTTATCTCCATCTACTGTGTGCAAAGGGGTAGACTGGGCAGGACCAGCTCGATTGATGGAGCCTCGGGTGTTGACCATCCAGGTGGCTTTTGCTAAGTTCACTTCCCAGTTCTTAAAGGTCCCTCTGCCAAGTGCCTTCAGGGTGGTCTTAAGTAGTCCATTGCACCGTTCTACTTTCCCGGCAGCTGGTGCATGATAAGGGATGTGATAGATCCATTCAATGCCATGCTCTTTAGCCCAGGTGTTTATAAGGCTGTTCTTGAAATGGGTCCCATTGTCTGACTCGATTCTCTCAGGGGTGCCCTGTCTCCACAGGACTTGTCTTTCAAGGCCCAGGATGGTGTTCCGGGCGGTGGCATGAGGCACAGGATAGGTCTCCAGCCACCCAGTGGTGGCTTCCACCATGGTCAGCACGTAGCGCTTGCCTTGGCGGGTTTGGGGCAGGGTGATGTAATCAATCTGCCAGGCCTCCCCATACTTATATTTGGACCACCGTCCACCGTACCAGAGGGGCTTCACCCGCTTGGCCTGCTTGATGGCAGCACACGTCTCACAGTCATGGATGACCTGAGAAATACTGTCCATGGTTAGATCCACCCCTCGGTCTCGTGCCCACTTATAGGTGGCATCTCTGCCCTGATGACCTGAGGCATCATGGGCCCACCGAGCTAGGAACAACTCTCCCTTATGTTGCCAATCCAAGTCTATCTTAGACACTTCTATCTTCGCGGCTTGATCTACCTGTTCGTTGTTCCGGTGCTCCTCATTAGCCCGACTCTTGGGGACATGGGCATCCACATGACGGACTTTCACAGGTAGTTTCCCTACTCTGGTGGCGATGTCCTTCCACTCGTCAGCAGCCCAGATTGGTTTTCCCCTACGCTGCCAGCTGACCTTTTTCCACCTTTCCAGCCAGCCCCACAGAGCATTAGCTACCATCCACAAATCAGTGTAGAGGTAGAGTTTTGGCCACTTCTCTCTTTCAGCAATATCCAGGGCCAATTGAACAGCTTTGAGTTCGGCAAGCTGGCTTGACCCACCTTCTCCTTCAGTGGCTTGTGCAACCTGTCTTGTGGGGCTCCACACAGCTGCTTTCTACTTTCGGTTCATCCCTACGATGCGACAGGAACCGTCAGTGAAAAGAGCATAGCGTGCTTCTTCTGCTGGCAGTTGGTTATATGGTGGAGCTTCTTCAGCCCGGGTTACCTGCTCTGGTTCTTCTTCCTCGGTGAGACTGAAGTTCTCAGCTTCCGGCCAGTTGGTGATCACTTCCAGAATCCCAGGGCGATTCAGGTTTCCAATACGGGCGCGCTGAGTGATGAGGGCAATCCATTTGCTCCAGGTGGCATCGGTGGCGTGATGGGTGGAGGGAACCTTTCCTTTAAACATCCACCCCAGCACTGGTAGTTGGGGTGCCAGGAGGAGTTGTGCTTCAGTGCCAATCACCTCTGAGGCGGCTTGAACTCCTTCATAGGCAGCCAAGATCTCCTTCTCCGTGGGAGTGTAATTGGCTTCAGACCCTCTGTAGCTTCGGCTCCAGAATCCCAGTGGTCGGCCTCGAGTCTCACCAGGCACCTTCTGCCAAAGGCTCCAGGACAAACCATGGCTCCCAGCTGCGGAGTAAAGCACATTCTTTACCTCTGGTCCCGTCCTGACTGGGCCAAGGGCCACCGCATGAGCGATTTCCTGCTTGATCTGGGCAAAGGCGTGTTGCTGCTCTGGGCCCCAGTGGAAATCGTTCTTTTTGCGGGTAGCCAGGTACAGAGGGCTCACAATCTGACTGTACTCAGGGATGTGCATCCTCCAGAAACCTATGGCACCTAGGAAAGCTTGTGTTTCCTTCTTGCTGGTCGGTGGAGACATCGCGGTGATCTTATTAATGACCTCTGTGGGGATCTGACGCCGTCCATCTTGCCACTTCACTCCCAGGAACTGGATCTCTCGGGCAGGTCCCTTGACTTTACTCTTCTTAATGGCAAAGCCAGCTTCCAGGAGAATCTGGATGATCTTTTCTCCTTTCTCGAAAACTTCCACTGCCGTGTTTCCCCACGCAATGATGTCATCAATATACTGTAGATGTTCCGGAGCCTCACCCTTCTCCAGTGCAGCCTGGATCAGTCCATGGCAGATGGTGGGGCTGTGCTTCCACCCCTGGGGCAGTCGGTTCCAGGTGTACTGAACGCCCCTCCAGGTGAAAGCAAACTGGGGCCTGCACTCTGCTGCCAAAGGAATGGAGAAGAAGGCATTGGCAATATCAATGGTCACGTACCACTTTGCTGCCTTGGACTCCAGCTCGTACTGGAGCTCCAGCATGTCCGGCACGGCAGCGCTCAGTGGTGGAGTCACTTCATTCAATGCACGATAGTGCACAGTCAATCTCCATTCCCCTTCAGACTTACGCACAGGCCAAATGGGACTGTTGAAGGGTGAGTGGGTTTTGCTGACCACCCCTTGGCTCTCCAGTTTACGAATCATCTCATGGATGGGAGTCACAGAGTCTCTGTCAGTGCGGTATTGCCGACGGTGCACTGTTGCTGTGGCGATTGGCACCTGTTGTTCTTCAACTCTCAGCAGTCCCACAGCAGAGGGGTCGTCGGAGAGACCAGGCAGGGTATTTAGTTGTCTGATGGCTTCCGTCTCTACAGCAGCTACTCCAAAAGCCCAACAATATCCTTTTGGGTCTTTGAAATGTCCATTTTTGAGATAGTCTATGCCAAGGATGCACGGGGCCTCTGGGCCAGTCACAATGGGGTGTTTCTGCCACCCATTCCCAGTCAAACTCACTTCGGCCTCCAATACAGTCAGTTGCTGGGACCCCCCTGTCACTCCAGAAATAGAAATGGGTTCTGCTCCCACATACCCCGATGGCATCAGGGTACATTGGGAGCCAGTGTCAACCAAAGCCGTGTATTTCTGTGGGTCAGATGTGCCAGGCCATCGGATCCACACAGTCCAATAGATCCGATTGTCCCTCTCCTCTACCTGGCTAGAGGCACGGCCCCTCTAGCACTGGTTATTCCCTCCCTGAGCATACATACTAGAGGTTCCAGCATCCTGACTACTGACAGCCTGGGCATAGGAGGTTGAGGCTACTTTTATTTTGGTGGCACCCCCTTGGTGAGTGTTCCTCTCCTTGAGCTCACGCACCCGGGCTGCCAGGACATAGGTGGGTTTCCCATCCCACACTCCCATGTCTTCCCCATGGTCACGCAGGTAAAACCACAGGTCAGCTCTTGGGGTGTACCCTCTCTCTCTGGCTGGGGGTCGTTGGGCTCTAACTCTGGGGCCTGTGACTCGCACCAGTGCCACATTGGAACTGTTCTTCCTCATCTCCTCCCTCACCTCCCTCATTTCCTCTTTGAGCTCTTTCACCACGGCAGAGATATGAGCCTGCAGCGGGCCACTGATCATGCTCTCATAATTCCTAAGCTTATTGGCAACAGCCCCCACTGTCACTCGGTTGTCCTCAGCATTAATGGTTGCAATGAATGTAGTATACTGAGATGGCCCCAGATTTGCCAGGTTCCATAACATCTGCGCTGTGCATCTAACCTTGTCAGGGTCATTATCATGCTGTCCACTCCTCCCAAAAAGTACCTCCAGTACTGCCACTTCCCTCAGCTGTTGGATTCCCTCCTCCAGAGTTTTCCAGCGCATTCTATGGTGGTGCTCCTGCATTCTTTCTCTGTGGACAAATCTTTCTCTCACACTCGTTAAAAGCCGCTGCCAGAGGGAAGGAGGTCCAGGCTCCCTTACAAATACCTGATTTATACTTGAGTCCTGGGTCAAGGGTCCCAAATTCCTGGCCTCCCCACCATCTAGTTGGACACCTGTGCCCATAAGATCCCAAACCCGAAGTAGCCAGGCTGTGTAAGCCTCACGTCCCCGCCGTACAATATCTTTTTGCAGATTACGGAGACTTTCATACGACAGGGTCTCAGTGATGATCTGAACATGTGATTCCCCTGTGCCTTCTGAGGACCCTCCCTTCTTATCTTTACTATCTGGGTTTGCTGTTTTCACTTTAGATTTCTTTGTTTCCACAGGGGCAACTGCTGCTGGCTGTGACTGCCCCTGTGTGTCAGCTGGAACCTGGACAGTTGTAATGTCTGCGGGTTCTGTATCAGATTCTCTTTTGTCAGGGCAGGGCGAGGGTTTCTCACCAGCTGGGGAAATGTACTCTTTCAGCATCTGGTTCATCTCATGCATTTCTTTTATCAGAGCCTTCACCCAAACCGGGTGGTTTATGCCTGAGGCTGGCTGTGGGACAGGGGTGGGCTCTTGGGCAGCATCTTTATTCTCTGGGGTAGTTATCAGAGTGCTTACCCAGGCCAGTCTCCCTTTATCTCTGAATACCAAATAGAATAGGCCTATAAGCAGCACCAACCACTGTATGACGTCATTAGCATTCAGAGGGAAATTTAACCCTTGAAAAGCTGGTGGAGTAGACCCAAAAAGCTGAGTGAAGGGTTGGGAGAAAATTTCCCCTAGTGCTATTTCCTCACAATATGTACGATTATTAAAGTAACCCCAGAAACACAGAGTTAGTCTATGATAGCCCTGAATCCATGTGCCTGCTTTCCAAAGGAAGTTAAAAATCCACGAATTCCTCACCTTATTAACCCACAAAATAAACTGGATGCCAGCCACAGTAGCCTTGGTTATAGGGCCCATGTTTAGATAAGGGCCAGCAAATGGCAGAAATACACAACCACGTGCCAGCCAAACCAGGGAAAACTGGACCACATGATTTTGAGCAGTAGGCTTCTATCTAGTACACAAGAACTGTTATTCCTCTGTCTCAATGCCCTTGTGCCCCACACTTGGGTGCCAAAATCTGTCTTGGTTTGGAAAGACAGGTATCTGCCAGGGAAACTGGGGTTTCCGTTAGAATAGAGAATGCAAACCCCCCACCCCTGCCAAATTATAAATTTTCAATTAAGGGCTCTCAGGCAAAGATTTGGGAATAGGAATAACAGTTCTTTACTAGGAATATCAATAATACAAATGTGGTAGGAAACAAAACTACCCCACCAAACCAGCAAACAAACAACAACAATTTGGGAAAGCCCTGACAGAATCAGAGCTGCCACCTGGCACCCTGTTAGTCAGGGTGTTGGAAGCAGTCCAGAAGTGAGTCCTCCTGGGGTGGCAGACGTGGCTCTGTTGGAGCAGGGACAATCCTGTAGCCAAAAAGGGTCTAGGAGTGATGAGGAAGGGTCTAGGAGTGATGAGGAGGGGTCCAGGGGTGAGGTGATGATGAGATGGGGTCTGGCAAAGATGAGATGGGGTGCCGTCTTCCTCCCAGGAATCGGGGTGAAGCAAGTGAAGTCTGTCTCCCACCGGCTCAGTTTTCCTGGCAGCAATTGTAGACTCCCCCCACTGGGCGGGGCATCCCACAATAGGACCATGCATGCAAATAGGGCTTCTGGGGCTCTGGGGGGAGTGGGTATAGTCCAAGGGTATAGTCCGTTAATGGCCCATTACCCAAAAGGCACCCGCCCCTCCCCCCCCCCCCCCCCCCCCCCCCCCGTCCCCCTCCTTCCAAAGTTACAGAGATAAAGAACAATTCCCCAACTGCTTTCAGCAGATGAAAATAGAATACACATTTTTGATTCCATAACCCAGGCCATGGACCCACCTCAAAGTTTGCCAAGGGCTCCGTCAGATGTTTCATGGGGTCCTCCATTATGTAAAGCCCTCGACACCCCTAATCATCTCCTTTTAAAATCTTCCCCAAGGAGGTCTTGCTCCCTTGCGATGGCCTCATCAAAACTCCAGCTTTTTGCAGTTCCTCTTAAAATGCCCTGCTTCACCACAGTAAAAACAATGTCCAGCTCCTGGCCTTCCTGGTTTTTCCAGATACTTCTTCCAAGGTTTCACTGGTCCTGGCTTCTCCTGACTGGATGGTGCCAACTTCCCTTTTTCTGACCTTACACTTGCTTTAGCAACCACCACCATTATCCTAGCCTTTGTCTTGGCTTTTTCTTCTTCTCTCTGCAAATACACCTTGAGGGCCTCTCTTAGAAGTTCATTAATCCCTTTCTCCTGCCAATCTCCATTTCCTCCAGCTTCCTCCTAATATCTGGCCAGGCCTTGGTCACAAACTGCACCTTTAGCAGCATCTGGCCTTCTGGGCCATCTGGATCAATGTTAGAATGCAACTGGAAATTTTGCTTTAACCAGTTCAGCCATGCTGCTGGAGTTTCATCTTTCTCCTGTGTGCCATCAATTGCTAACTTGGTGTTACTCCCTCTGGGAACTGACTCCTTTATGCCCCTAACCATCAGAGACCTATATTCCCTCATACTCCGCCTTCCCTCTTCCTCGTTGGGGTCCCAATTAGGGTCTGTCAGGGGTATTTTCTGATCTCCTGGAGGTCCTGGTCGGTTCTCCCATTACCAAATCTTTATTCCCACAGTCCTTATTAGCCAGACCTCCTCCAGGGAGAATAATATGTTAAAAATAGAGTTAAGTTCTCCCCATGTGTATGTGTTGGGTCTTAGGAATCAGTCAACCTGACTAGTTATTCCCACAGGGTCCTCTGTCAAACTCCCTATTTCTTTCTTGAAACTTCTGGCCTCTGAAGCAGTCAAGGGAACATTCACAAACCCAATTCCACCAGCTACCCCACCCATAGGAACCTCTCTAAGAGGGAACAATTTCTCTACCTTGCAGGTTCTTGACCGAGTATTACAATATGGTCCATCGTCTGCCTTAGAATCATTCATTTGAGAGGTAGGACCTTGCTGAAGGTTAGTGGTAGCATCAGACAGCAGGGGGACAATATGTGTGGAATGACAAGGGGGTTGTGGAAGTGGTGAGGGTTTACTTGAATCCAAATTAGGAGGGGGTAAGGGAATAGCAGTTGGGGAAGCATAGAAACTGGGGTTGAAAGACGGACCGGGAGCACAGTTGGGTTGGCAGATGGAGAAGAAGTGGTTGTTGGAAAAGGTGGGGGCGGTAAAGGAAGGATGGCTGGGGGAGGAGTCGGGCCTGACGCCAGAGGGGCTAGAGAAAGTACTTACTGGGGGTGCAGCAGGAGAGATAGCCAGAGGGGTTGGAGAAGGCAAGCAATCGAGGGGGTCCCACTTCTTGTTAATCCCTTCCTCTTTTTCAAGTATTTCCCTTTTATTTTGCAGCTTACAAATCTTTGTTTTCTTATCCTTTGCCGCATTTTCTATCCAGCAAGCAGCATATCTTAGTTCCTCTAAATCAAATTCCTCGTGTGCTTTCAGGTATTCATTTAACTGTCTGCACATCCATCGGTCCTGAGTTCTGACCCACGGCCATTCTCCTGGTAAATCTAATTTGGGCCATACCTCCACACAGAAGTGGATCATTCTTATCAAGTTCCCTCATCACTTCCCAATCCTCCCATCCATCCAATAACTTCGCCAAGGGACTATTAGGAAGAATACTCTTGATTTTCTTCTTCCCATCTTTAGGAGTACTTGCTCTCTTGCTTACACACCCTCCCATACTTTTAGGCCTCAAACTAAACTGTTAAGGTGCCCCTAACCAAACTGAAAACTAACGACAGGCAACACAAATTCAAACTGCAACCAAAACTTCCTTGGCCTTGAAAAAAAATCTTTCTCTAATGTAAAAGTCCCTTTCTAGCTCTGCTCCTACCCGAACTGGAAGTTAACGACAGGCAACAGAACTCTAAACCTCAACTAAAGTACTCTACTGCCTCCACGCCTTGCCCAACGCTTGGACTCCCAACGTCAAGAGACTTGGATTGTGGGGGCCTACCAGGCCCCCCTCTTTGTGTTTAGTTTAGAGTCCACCTGACCCTTCTCCAGAAGTAAGGTCCCAACGGGGCTTGCAACTCCACTTGCCCCTTCCTACACCCTTGTCCAACTGGGGTTCCCCTGACCGCTTTCCTGAGGCAAAGTCCTAACAGGGCTTGTAACTCCACTTGCCCCTCCCTACACTCTTGTCCAATTGTGGGAGGCCTACCCTTGCTTATCACTCACTCACTAAGATTCCTCCGCACGCCCAGAGGTGGGGTTCTCTCTATCCCTAGAGGTGCCTCAATCTTTCATCTCCCACTCGCTTCCCCCTGTTCCTGGCCAGCCCCCTCGCGTGAGTCCAGAACTGCTGTACTGAGGGGTCCACACTCGCTTTGGGGGTCCGAGCTGCCGGCCCCTGTCTCACTCACTTGCCCACTCACTCGCCTCTACTCCCACCACCGGATTTTCTCATCAATCCGGCGCTCCACGGCGTCGCTGATCCCCTGCTGATTCCCAGGGTCCAGGGATCACCGGCAATTCCCGAGGGTCCCTTGAAGCAGGCAGCCGTCCTATCCAGAGATCTCCTGTGGGCGTGGTGATCCTGGACGAGTCCCTGGCTGATAATAACAGGGCAGGAGACATTGCTCCTTTTTAAACCCTTTATTGCAATCAGCTTAGGGTGGGGGCCTGACGGGTCACACGCATGCCGCCACTGCTCCCAGAAGTGACTCAGGGGAGGAGGTGTGCAGCTCTTGCTGACACGATGCCGGTGTTCTTCAGCCCAGCCAGCTCCCGGCACCGGCGCCAGGAGTGGGCTGCCCCCAGAAAGCCAGGCAATCTGGGGTGCAGCTGGAGGGCACAGTTGCTCTATAGCACAGGTGGCACGCCTCGAGGGCAGGGACAAGGAACAGGGAGAGGCCTTCTGTGTGATTTCCAAAGGTGTTTATTGCCCCGAGGGTCAGGGACAGAAAAAGGCACAGAACCTGGGCTTGCAGGGGCTTACAAGTGAGGGAGGTCTTGGGAGAGGATACAATTTCCAACCAATAAGGGTGACATGGGGGAGGAACATAAGGTGGGGAGTACAATACACAGACCAATGAAAGAACACAAGGGGAGGAACAGTTTAAACCAACCACTGGGGTGGAAGGTTGGGGGATTGACAGGGAAGGGTCTGGAAGAAGGGGCAGGGTTAGGGAAGGATTGACAGTTCTGTAGGAGGAGGAAAGGGCAAGTCTAGGGAAGATAGACAACCAGGGCAAAATCAACAATACAGGGGGAAAGGAAAAATCCATTAGGGATAAAAGATACTGTTACAATACAAAATATGGGTGATGTATAAAACTGACCATTAAACTTGAGCTGCAATTGGAAACACAATAAAAACACACCACAATATCTCCCCCTTTTTTGTTTAGAAAAGAGAGAGTGGGAGTCCCGGAGTTCAAATAAATTAATGAAGGGCTTAGGTTCAATTACAGAGGGAATGGGGGTGGAATAAAATAATACAAGCAATGCTTTGGGAGCATAGGGGTAGTACTTGTGCAGGATAAGGGGTAATCACTATTAAGGAATACCTGGATGGATAGGTGGGGAAGTTTCTCTAGGAAGGGGAGGTCCCGATGCAGGAGCAATACCCAGCGCAGAGGTGGGGCACGTCGCAGGGAAGGAGCCCAACAAAGGAGTGGGAGTGGGGAAGGGTGGAGAAGGGGGTAGTTCAGGAAAACAAACTTAAGGGAAAACAACTGACAAAACTGAAACAACTTTAGAGGAACTCTAACAGCACTTAAGATAGCAGACAACTTCAGCCAAAAGCCAAAAGCTTCAGAAAGTCGTTTTGATTTGCTCTTCTCTTCTGTTCTGCCTGATGTTCAGGAACAGTATTTTGGCTGGTGTGATGGCATCCTTAACTTGGATGCCCACTCGGCACAGCACACGGCAGCCCAGAACTCCTGAGGCTCAAGTGATCTGTCAAGCTCAGCCTCCCTGGCAGCTGGGTCTACAGGCCATTGCCACTGTTCTCGGCACCAGTTTGACTGGGGTTGTTCCTGCCTTTAAAAAGACATAACTCAGATCACAGATAAGATTATTTAAAATTTACAGATGATAAATACCTTAACTTTAAAATAATTGACTTACAGAAACAAACTCCAAAAGAGTAACGTAGAGTAAAACAAAAATACTAACTGATTACAAGAAAAGCATATATGATCAAACAAACACGCTCTTAATACAAACTTAAGGGAATTTTAATGCAATAAATAATGCTTTCAATCAGAAAGGGGAACAAACAACTTTGGAAGGCATCTTGGGGATTATTAACTGGGAAAGAGGGAGCGGACTGAGGAATCAGGGAAGGGTCCCTGACAGCCGGCGCCTTGCTGCCAGGGCAAAGGTGCTGAGGGGGCTGCAGGGAGCCAGGGAGACCAAGGCATTGCTGGCTGCCCTGCGCTTCGTGGGTTGTTCCACGCAGTCCTCCTGGCCTAGGGGGAAAGGGTTTAGGACTGAGGGATGGGGAATGAGGGGCTTGGGTATCAACTGGGGAAAGCCAATTTAACTGTTCCTCCACTTTCCCTTGTTTTCAGGAGACATTTGGGGGAAAATGGAGAAGCAGCCATATAACAAATCCCTTTAACAATCCCTTTGAAAACTTTTTCCCCCCACCCTCAAGGGTACCCACAACTTGGAATAAGATCTCCCTTTGCTGTGTTGACAGATCAGCACCAATCCCACCAACACAACAATAATCCACTCTCCTCTGTGGCAAAATAAGAAACTTAAAAGAAAAGGGTCCCGAGACCACCCTCAATCCACTCTCTACCTGGGCCACACACACTTTGCCCACTTTCCTTCCTTCCACACTTGGGGTTGAAACTCCATACCATAGCTGGAAACTTAACTCAAAACCCATCCTTAGGGGACTCAAACCCCTTGACATTTAAATATCAACCCCCTCTTCTCATTTGTGAGCCCCTGACCCGGTCAGTCCCAATCCGACGGAGTACTCACCAACCACTCTCTTAGTCTCGGGAAACAGAAAGCCATAGGGAAGGTCCCCTGCCCGGAAACGATCCTCTTAGGTGCAAGAGGGTTGCCGCCCCCCCCCGGGAGTACCACCAACCAAAAAGTGGAGTAATCACCCAGGGGCACTGGCGCACCAAAGGACTCACACACCCTCTGCAAGGGGTCCCAAGGGGCCCCACGTTGGGCACCAGCTGATGCGATGCCGGTGTTCTTCAGCCCAGCCAGCTCCTGGCACTGGCGCCAGGAGTGGGCTGCCCCCAGAAAGCCAGGCAATCTGGGGTGCAGCTGTAGGGCACAGTTGCTCTATAGCACAGGTGGCACGCGTCGAGGGCAGGGACAAGGAACAGGGAGAGGCCTTCTGTGTGATTTCCAAAGGTGTTTATTGCCCCGAGGGTCAGGGACAGAAAAAGGCACAGAACCTGGGCTTGCAGGGGCTGATAAGTGGAGGAGGTGTTGGGAGAGGATAGAATTTCCAACCAATAAGGGTGACATGGGGGAGGAACATAAGGCGGGGAGTACAATGCACAGACCAATGAAAGAACACAAGGGGAGGGAACAGTTTAAACCAACCACTGGGGCATCGAAGGTTGGGGGATTGACAGGGAAGGGTCTGGAAGAAGGGGCAGGGTTAGGGAAGGATTGACAATTGTGTAGGAGAAGGGAAGGGCAGGTCTAGGGAAGACAGACAACCAGGGCAAACCCAACAATACAGGGGAAAAGGAACAATCCTTTAGGGATAAAATACACTATAGCAATAGAAAATATGGGTGGTGTAAAACTGAATATTAAAACTGAGCAGCAACTGGAAACACAATAAAAATACACCACAACAACAGATAAACATCTCCCCAGCTGCTTTCAACACATGAAATAGAACACACATTTTTGGTTCCACAACCCAAGACACCCATGCTTGGTTTGGGGGGTTCCGGGACCCTCTTGTTCAGTCTGGGGATCTCATCCCTCTTTTCCCTTAATTCAGGCACCTCCTGGCAGCTTTTTCCTGCAAAGAATCCATGAATTTGGGGATTTTGGGGGGCAGTTTTGGACAGGGACAGCTCTGTCAGGCTTTCCCCTCCCTGCTGTGGCCTCTCAGCTGTCCCCAACACCCTGGGGCTGCTGGGATTTCCCTCCTGGGGACAAGGACGTTCATTCCCTTCCAGGAGCCCAATGCCTGGCTGAGGCTCCAGGTCAGGGGCTCCTTGAGCAGCTGCCCCAGAACTTCCGCCATGGTCTCCCAGCGCAACCAGAGCCGCTCGGCCTGGGGTCCCCAAAGCCCTCAGCAAGCCCCAGGTCCCTCCCAGGAACCCTCAACTCCCTCACACCCAGCATCCGCCACAGCCCCTGCAAGTTCCCCCCATGGCACCGGCCATGGCCATGTCCCCACATGTCACTGGCCATGTCCCACCATGGCCTCACCCATGGCTGTCTCCCCACCATGTTTCCATCCCTGTCATTGTCCCCACATCTCCATCTGAGCCCATGTCCCCCTGTGTCCCCAGGAATGGCCACGTCCCCCTCCATGTCCATATGTCCCCATGTCAATCTCCATGTCTATGTCCACCCATGTCCTCACCCAGGTCTTAAGTCAATGTCCTTATTTTTACCCCAGTGTCGGATTGTTTTCAAGGGATGAAGAGAAATGAAAAGCAAATCAAGGCCAAAAGGATTTCTGTGTCCGGGTCAGCTGAGGATCCACGTGCTTGGATGGGAGGGAAGAACCTTTTTTGGAGGGGTTTCCACCCCACTGTCTCCAAAACCTTGATCTTTGCCCAAGATCATCACCATTTGGCTGCGGAACACGCCCTTGGACAATAGAAAATCAACACTGTGGGATCCTAGAGGTTGGAAAAGACCTCCAAGATCATCAAGTATTCCCTGATGCCACCAGAAGATAGGATGGAATGTTAAAGGTTTTCTGGGGTTGAAAGTCAACAAATCCACTCTCCCCAAGGAATTCTCAGTGCCGGTCTGTGTCCCGATGGATCTTCTTGCCCCTGCATTCATCCAGGTGCCCATGGGGAGACGAAAAGATGTGGAGCCCCTCAGCCAGGTGTCTTCCCAACAGGGATCACCAGGACCACGGATCACCAGGGCTCTGCCCAACGGGGTCACTGGGGATCATCCAACGCCGATCCTCCCATGGGGGATGGAGCTGGAGCAGCGCACGAAGCTCGTCCCGCTCTCAGGGCACTCCCAGGGCTTCCCTTAGTGGTGCCTCCGCTGGTGTTTGGTCAAGTTAGAGCTCTGTGAGAAGCTCTTCCCACACTCAGGACACTCGTAGGGCCTCTCCCCGGTGTGGATGCGCCGGTGGACAGTGAGGTCAGAGTTGTGATTGAAGCCCTTCCCGCAGTCGGGGCAGCGGAAGGGCCTCTCCTCCGTGTGAATCCGCTGATGTCTGAGCCGATGGGAGCTGGTGTGAAACCTCTTCCCACACTCGAGACACTCGTAGGGCCTCTCCCCAGTGTGGATGCGCTGGTGTTTTCTCAGGCTGGAGCTCCATCCAAAGCTCTTCCCACATTCCAAGCAGGTGTAGGGCCCTTCCCCAGTGTGGATCACCTGGTGCTGGATCAGTTCGTGGCTTACTCTGAAGCCCTTCCCACATTCCCCACATTTGTAGGGCTTTTCCCCAGTGTGGATCATCTGGTGCCGGATAAGGCTGGAGATCTGGCTGAAGCTGTTCCCACATTCCCCACACTTGTGGGGCCGTTCCCCAGTGTGGGTCCTCTTGTGCTGGATCAGTTGCCACCTGTAGCTGAAACCCTTCCCACATTGCCCACACTTGTGGGGCCGTTTCCCAGTGTGGATCACCTGGTGCTTTAGCAGGGAGCCCTTGTGGCTGAAGCTCTTCCCACATTCCCCACACTCATAGGGCCGTTCCCCTGTGTGGATCACCTGGTGCTGGATCAGTTTGGACCTGCAGCTGAAACCCTTCCCACATTCCAAGCACTTGTGGGGCTTCTCCCCTCCATCAGGCTTCTCCTCCAGCTCTGAGCTCCGGCTGGATCTCCGGCCGCCCTCCTGGCACAGGGGGGGTCTTTCCTCCTCACAGCTCCCTGGGCTGGGTTTGCAGCCCCTCCTCCTGCGGGATCTCCGGGGCTTTTCCTCCTCCTCCATCCGGACACGCCTTGGGAATGACAAATCCTGGTTTGGGGAAAAAACAAGAGGAGAGCGCCTTAGGCTGGGGGTTCCTCCTTGCCCAAGTTCCTCTCAGGAAATCATTGGGCACCTTGTGTCTGTAAGAACCTCCAAAACACCAAGATTCAGCCCAAAAGTCCTCCAAACAGCAAGACACAGATCAAAACCTTGACAAATATCCAGACTCAGCTAAAACCTCTTCTAAACCATAAGGATGTCCTGCAAACGGGGGAATCCCAGGGAAGGAAGAAGAGGAAAGTGTCTTTACAAACAGATGCTGGGAATCTGCTCGGAGATAGGGCCAGGCACTTGGACACAAGGAAGGCACAGAAGAAGCCCTCAGTTCCAGAAAATGTTATTAACTGACCACACAGACTGCTGCTCAGCCAAGGTCCTGCTCAATTCATGAACTTCCAGAAGAACAACAAAGACTTAACAGAGCTGTGAATATCCCTACTTAGACAGAAGTGGGGTGCATATTAAGGGGGGGATGTGGGAGGTGCATTGGGAAGTCTGTACCTCTCAAGTTCTTCAGCCAATGGGGAAAGGGAGAGGGAGATGCAGCCAGGAAAATCAGGATGAAAAGGAGGCTGCATCCTCCAACAAGTGGAGAGATCCCGTGGGAAATGTCCCATGGCCTCTCCCTCTTTTTATGAATGAAATGACTTGTACAGGACTCCTCTGCCTTCTCTGTGGACACAAACCTCTGGTGATGGGAATTTTTCCACACACCTTGGGGCTGGTCTGGAATTCCTTCCACCGCCCGGGGCAGCGGGCAGTGAGTGGAGCTGAAGGTGCCTCACCCAGTTTGGGTGATCGGCTCCCTTGGGTGGCGGCGGCACCGGGGATTGACTGGGGACCTGAGAGTGTCCAGGAGACAGACGAGTGACAGATCAGGGGGGCTGTGAAGAGTCAGCAGAAAATGTGTTTAGGGATGGGCCTTCAAGGGCAGGAGAAGGGAAAAGAGTTACAAGACATGCTGTTATTTAGGAAAGGGACTCAGGCAAAGCACAGGTTACCACCCACATGGTCAGCTCACCCGGCAGAGCTGTGTGTGCTTGTGAGAGCCTGGGACTGAAATGCCCTGAGCAGGAAGGCTTAAATATCTTCTGCCAACACCATGTCACCTAACAGGGTGGTAAAACCAATTCTGACTGCTTCAGCAATCACTGAATAACTTATTAAGGTATTTCTAAAACAAATAATTCCCAGGGAAGGGATTGTGGAAGCAATAGTCTCAGATGGGGAACTCATTTCACAGGAAAGATCCTTCAGGGGGTTATGGCAGCTTCAGGAACACAATGGGACCTCCACAACCCCTGGCACCCCCAGAGCTCAGATCAGGTAGAAAGAATGAATGGGGAAATAAAGAAACACCTTTGGAAGCTGGTGATAGAAACCAAGATGCCATGGGTACAGCTTTTGCCATTGGCCTTGGCAAGAATAAGAGCCAGACTCAAAGCAGATACTCAATTCTCTCCCTTGGAATTGGTGTTTGGAATTCCTTACCCTGGTCATTCTCCACCACGTGCAGGGTGCAGATAAGGGATGCATATTTCAAGCAGTCTGTGGCCAGAATCCTGTCTCCTGTGAAATCTCTCCCACAGGAAGCTGGGCTGGCACAGACCCTGCCTTGGGACTTTGCTGCTCACAACATCCAACCAGGACATCGGGTCCTGCCCAAGGAGTGGGAAGAAGCACCACTGGTGGCCAAGTGGCCTGGCCCATCCCAAGTGTCCCTGAGCACAGAAGCAGCCCCAGCACAGCTGAACACGGGGGGACCCCTCACCCTGGGCTCAGGGTCTCTGAAGCCCCCGAGATTTGGACTTCCCGGCTGCAGGAGGAGGATGGGAGGCTGCGACTGCCCCTGCACTGAAGGCAAGGGAGCAGCAGCCAGGGCTCCACAGCCCCGGGGGAAGCCCCTGTGCCTGCCCACAGATCCTCTGCTGGAATGCTCTGCCTGGGCACCCTCCCTGGGCATCTCCAGGCACTGCGGGCCAATCCTTGCTGCCACTGCTGCAGCTTCAGTGCTTTCTGTGCCTGCACTCGCCACAGGGGCTGGGGAGACAACGGGACAATTCCACTCTGGGGCTCAGGCAGACACACACCCTGGGCTGGATGGGATTAGATGGTTGGAAAATAGACCGACTTTAAAATTGTTCTTTATTTTATTTCTCCACTCAGGCTGGGTGTGCCTTTGCCCTGGGGAAAGGAATTTTAAAGGTTTTCTTTTAAGGGATGTTACACCACTCAACAGAGATGAGTTGAACATCTCACCAGACTGGGAAGAGCCCAAAAGATCCCCACAGAGAGAACGATCAACAAAACATCAACCACCATCAGCAAACAGCAACCAACACCCACCCCAGACACTGCCCCTGGAAGAGCTGCAGACACCTGGTCTGGAAAAGGCTGAGAAGGAAATCCAGGAGTGCAGACCTAGTTAACATCACAGGAAAAGAAATCAGGGAGGGTCCAACAGGAAATCAAATACTGAGAACTCAGCAACTTGGAAGCAATGAAGATCAAACCAATGGATTTCTACGGGTTCAGACTGTAAAAAGTTTAGGAAAAATCCAGTAAAACTCCCATGTCATGGAATGATTTTCTCTGCACACCGGGCTATGTGTGGATGAAATGATTTCTGTTGCCCATCCTGGCCAGAATCAACTAATGCCTTGACTCTCTAACACTAAAAATATTGTTGGGGCATTTTTGTTTTTCCCACAGTTTTCATGACAAGATGACACCATTAAATTAATTTTTTTTGTAATACACCTACTTTTATATTGTGAGGTTGGAGCCAGGAGTGTTGGAATCAATTCTTAGTCCTAGAAGAAGAAGAAAAAAAACTTGGTTGCTTTGGAATGTTTTTGTGTGTGTTTGTGTGTGGCTCTTAGTGATCACAAAATATTGGTATATGGCTTTTTCAAAGTTCAGCTTTAAGTTCCATTTTGGGAAACCAGAAGAGCTTTAAAGGTGACACTTTAATTCGAAAACAGCTAATAAAATATTTTTGAAAAAGAAAAGAAAAAGGCAAAAAAAGAAAAGCAGATTGTTGGGAGGGGGCACCCATGAGTCATTCAATGGCTACTCTGGAAGAGAAGCTTTAGAAATGCAAATTAACACTGCTGGGGAAAAGTGTGCACAATGCACCAGGGGCTTCTTGCCTGGGGCAGCAATTGGGCTGATTCCCTCTGTCCCTCAGCCCAAGCTCTGCCTGCTTGCACAGATGGAATTGGCACAGCCAAGGGCAGAGCCCAGAGGGAGGATCTCTGACTCTGCAACACAAATTGGTTCAGCTGCAAAGGGAAACAGCAAATGGAGAATGTTGGGAAAGCTTCACTAAAATCCGTGGAGGGGAATCATCCCTCTCCCCACTCCAACATGTGCTGTCACTGTCTGTGTCACACAGGGAGCATCAGACCACTGGGGGGGTTCTACTACCACAGGTTCAGAGAAATCAGCTGGGAATCCAAGGATCTGATGATTAAATTAGAAAAAGGAGACAAATTGATGCAGCCCTGGCTGGAGGGAGCACCCAAAAATGGGGAAAAGATGAACAGCCACCAGAACAAATCCCACATCATCAGGGACCAGCCCCTGGGAACCCCAACAAATTCATATCAGGAGCCAGAGAACCCAGTGATCATTCCAATGGCATAACTGAAACGGCTACAAAAGCACAGGGAATGAGGTCACTGAGAATAATCCCAAAACCAAAGAGGACCCAGGAAGAAAAAACAGAGTCAGTGAGTGAATCTGCTTGGAGATAGGGCCAGGGACTTGGAGATAAGGAAGGAACGGGAGAAACCATCAGTTTCAGAAAATGTTACTCATTGACACGGACTGCTGCTCAGCCAAGATCCTGCTGAATTCCTGAACATGGAGAAGAAGAACAAAAACTGAACAGAGCCATGAATATCGGATGTTATACAAAAGGGGGGTGCACATTAACGAGGACATGCAGCAGGCGGATCGGGAAGTCTGAACTTTCCAAGCACCTTCGCCAGCGGGCAAAGAGGGAGATGCGGAAGGGAAAATCAGGATAAAACGGAGGCTGCGTACTACAACAATCGGAGAGACCGCATGGCAAATGCCGCATGGCCTCTCCTTTTCTTCATCAACAAAGTCACTTTTACAGGACTCCTCTGTCTCCTTCGGGCACCGCTCAGGCCCGGGGACAGCGCAGCCGCCTCCGTCCTACCCACAGGAACCGGGACGAGCCAGCGCTGCTCCGGCACCGGCTCCTGCCCAGGCACCCGCGGGAAGGAGACCGCGGGCAGCCGCTCCCGCAGCGCCCTCAGGGCACGGGGAACACGGCGCGGACACGGCACAACCGAGCCACAGCCAGAGCCCCCTGCCGCCCCCTCCGCCCGCAGCCAGCCCCGAGCCCCGGCACAACCCAGCGCGGCTCCCACCTGCGCCGGGGCCGCCTCCGAGCTCCGCCGCCGCCTCCCCGGGCTCCGGCCGCTGCCGCCGCTCCCGGGCCGGCACAGACGCTACCAAAATGGCGCCAAGGTCGCTAGGAGGCCGGGACGTAGGCGTTTCCCCGCTCTGCTCTGCCCAATCAGCGCGCAGAGAGAGCCAAAACTGACGGCAGAACCAGCCAGTCACGGCGAGTGGCGGGCTCTGCGCACGGCACAGCCTCTCAGGCCCCGCCCCCGGGCTGTCTGAGGGCAAAGCCGCAGATCAGGAACCGCCCTGGGACGCGCCCGGGCCCCAGCCGGGATTGAGCTCAAAACACAAACAAAGTTCTCCGCACCTCCCGGACCGCCTGGCCCAGCCCTGCGTGCTGGGTGCCTCCCACTCAGCGGGAAGCCCTGAAGCCTCACTTCTCCTACGCCCTAACTAGGAGCATCAGTTCGTCACTTTGATTTCCCTGAAAAAGGGAAAACTGCCCCAAACTCCTGTTGATGAGTGGAAGAGGGGAGAGATTTCTGGCAGAAAACTCCAAAAATTCAGACCACGCTAATGAGAAGTAAATGAGACCCTTGAAATCAGCCTCCCCTGACGCCTCCCTCCTTCCAGCTCCACCTCCTCCCCCGGCAGAGCAGGGAGACAGGGAATGGGGCCATGGTCAGTTCGTGCCCCGGGGCTTTTCCGGCTGCTCAGGGACAGGAGCTGTTCCCCTGCTGCACCCTGGGCTCCCTCCCACAGCAGAGTTCTCCAGGAACTCCTTCAAGCTCAGCCCATCCCGTGGGGAACAGCCCCCCTCAAGCTGCTGCAGCGTGGGTCACTCTGCCACAGGCTCAGCCCCTCAAGGACAGGCTGCTCCAGCGGGGGCCCCTCTGCCCGCAGGTGTCCCCCGGGGTCACAGCCTCCTGTCAGGCATTGCCCTGCTCTGCCATGGGCTCCTCCAGGGGCTCTGGGGGGATCTCTGCATCCCCGTGGATCTCAGCATGCGGCACCTCAGTCTTTGGAGGCACCACGGATTGGCTCTGCTGGACACGGAGGAAGCTTCTGGCAGCTGCTCTCAAAAGCCAGCCCTGAACACCCCCTGCTACCAAAACCAGGCACTGCAATCCCAATACAGCTCCAAAAATGGGGTCCCAGATAGACAGAGCTCAGGTTGACCCAAAATTGGGATGGAGATTTCCAGGGGCTCAGGGGTGCACAAAAAATGAGGCCCCAGCTGAGGGTGTTCTCTGCTTGGCTGAGCGCTGCCCGAGGGCTGGGGCTGCCCCACGGGGGGACACCCTCCTCCAGTGGGGATGTCCCGCACATGGGGGATGCCCACAAGACCCTCAGAAACCCCGGGGCTGGGCTGGCCCTGCCTGGGTGCCAGGAGCCACTGATAAATATGAGGACCCAATAATTGATTGCCAATTAGATAAACTTTATTAAAGTTGACAGGCAATGAGTTATTAGATCTGGGATAGCTTATCTAAAATCCGGTCTCTTTTAACCATCCTCTGAGTTTTAACTGATTTCAGCAAAGCTCATTTTTTTCCAGCTAAATCAGCAATATATTGTTGTCTATAACCTTAGCTTTTTAAAGTCTTCAAAAGTAGTGTCTCAAAAATAGCAATAACAAGAATTCATAGTGGTAATAAAAAGCCTGCCAGACTTATACCAGGTTTGCATGGCCAGGTGTCGGCAAGGAGGGCTCGAGGAGCACCTTCTGTGAGAGGCTGCTGGAAGCAGCTGCTCCTCCATGTCCCGCAGAGGCAACGCCAGCCGGCTCCAGGACGGACCGGCCACAGGCCAAGGCTGGGCCAGGCAGAAATGGTGGGAACACCTTTGGGATAACAGATCTAAGAAAATCATTTATGGTGTAGTTGTGACTGTGACCAGGGAAGAGCAGGGGGAGAACATGGGAGAGGAACAACTCTGCACACAGCCAGGGCAGGGCAGGAGGAGGGGCAGGAGCTGCTGCAGCTGCTGGAGCTGATTGCCCTGAGATTCCGTGGTGCAGTCCCTGCTGAGGCAGCTGGGCCCCTGCAGCCCATGGAGGGCACCGAGTGCACAGATGCACCTGCAGCACCTGCAGGAGCCTGTGCCAGAGCAGGGGGATGCCTGAGTGGAGGCTGTGACCCCATGAGAAACCTGTGCTGGAGCAGGGACCTGGCAGGGACCTGCAAACCCATGGAGAGAGGAGCCCACGCTGGAGCAGGGTCCTGGTAGGACTTGTGAGCCCATGGAAGAGTGACCCACGTTGCAGCAGTTTGTGAAGAACTGCTGTCCAGGAGATGAACTCATGTTGGAGAAGTTCATGGAGAAGTGTCCCTGGGAGGGACCCCTGGCACAGCAGGGGAACGACTCCTCTCCCTGAGCAGCAGGAGAAAAGATGTGATGAACTGACCAGAACCCCCATTCCCTGTCTCCCTGCACCCACTGGGGGAGGAGGTAGAGCTGGGAAGGAGGGAGGGGTGTTTTTAAAGCTTTATTTTACTTCTCATTATCCTGCTCTGATTTTGATAGCAATAAATTCAATTAATGTCTCTAATTTCAAACCTGGTTTGCCCACGATGGCATGTGCTGAGTGATCTGTCCCAGTCCTTATCTCAAGCCATGAAGGCTTCATTCTGTTTTCTCTCTCCTGTCCATCTCTGCAGGGGAATGAGAGAGCAGCTTTGGTGGGTGCCTGGTACCCAGCCAGGGTACACTGACTGCACTTCCTCTCCTTCATTCTGTCTTTCTTTCCAGAGGTCCCAGTGCAGAGGTTGAGTGGGGCTTTGATGGAGGGAGTGAAGGTGGCGGGGAGTAGCGGGGACAGGAGGCACAGGGATGTGGGACAGGCATCAGAGGGGCGCAGGCAGCTGGCAGGGGGCAAGGCCTGTCCCCCTGGCCCTGCAGCAGCCCCGTGCCCTGCCCAAGGCGCTCCCAGCAGGGGCTGGGCCCCAGAGGCAGGGGCAGAGCCCAGTCCCGGGGGCGGCGTTTCTGCCCCGACCCCCGTCCAGCCCAGCCTCCCCCGTGTGCGCAGTGACCGCTGGCACGGGCTGCACTGGGCAGCGTGACCTGCTGGGGACATTGAGAGCTGCCCCCACGGTGACACTGCCCTTGGGATTTCACAGGCACCAAACAAATCACAGCCAGCCCTGCCCCTTGTCATGTCCCAGGCACTCGAGAGCATCACAGCCAGCCCTGCTCCTTGTGGTGTCACAGGACCTATGAGTGTCCTGAGTGTGGGAAGAGCTTTTCCAAGAGCTCTCACTTGACTCAACAGCAACAGAACCACCACTAAGGGACAGCCCTGTGAGTGCCTCGAGTGAAGAACTTCGTGCACTGCTCCAGCTCCATCACTGGATGATCCCCAGTGACCCCAGGTGGGCACAGCCCCAGTGATCCGTGGTGCCGGTGATCAGTGTTGGGAAGACACCTGGCTGGGGGGCTCCACCGCCTAATGGCTCCCCCAGACCTTGATTTTCTTTTAATGTCTCTTTATCCTTTCAAAACACCCAAAACCAGGATAAAAATAAAGATGTTGGACTAAAAGACTGATGGGGACATGGTGCGTACATGGCCATGGACAGGGACATGGGGGGATCCTGCAGGGGCTGTGGGGGATGCTGGGTGTGAGGGAGTTGAGGGTTCCTGGCAGGGACTTGGGGCTTGCTCAGGGCTTTGGGCTCCCCAGGCCAAGCGGCTCCAGCTGTGCTGGGAGACCCTGGCAGAGGTTCTGGGGCAGCTGATCAAGGGCCCCCTGCCCCGGACGTGTCCCCATGTCCCCCCATCCAAACTTCTGGGGCTTCTTGTAGTGGATGCCCCCCTCTATGCTGTTACCCCATGACCTCCGCCCGTTCCCAAGTCCCCCTTATCCCAGATCCGTCCTGCTCCCATCCCAGTCAGCAACCCATCTGGGGTCCCTGACCCATATTGTCCGTCCCTGTCCTCACTCCCGCTCCCTGTCCCCATTCCCGCTCCCTGTCCCCTCTCACCGGACGCCGCCGCCATCGCTCCGATCTCCGCCTCCCGCCCTCACCTGACCCAGGAAACCCCGCGCTGCTCCCGCCCACCAATCACAGCGCGCGATCGCTCCTCTATTTGCATAACCACGCCCTCTGGTTTGGCCCCGCCCAGCGCCGGCTGCAGCCGCCTCCGGGCGCTGTTTCCTCCCAGTTCCCTCCCAGCGCTCCCAGTAAGAGCCAGACTGGGAGGGAAAGCGCTCCCAATTCCTTCCCGCTGCTCCCAGGATCGCTCCGGTGCCGCGCGGAGCGGGGCCGCTTTGGAACCCCCCCAGGGCAGAGCGCGGCTGCTTTTGGGTGTCGGCACCGCCCGGGCCGGGCTGGGAGCGGAGGAGGAGCGGGAGGAAGAGGAGGGACAGAGGAGGAGGAGAAGGAAAGAGAAAGAGAAAGAAGCGGCAGGAAGAGGAGGAGGAGGAACAGGAGGGACAGAGGAGGAGGAAGAGCAAGAGAAGGAATAGGAGGAAGAGCAGCAGCAGGAACAGCACGTGGTTCTCCGCTCGCCCGCTCCGGCCGCATCTCCCCCGGCTCCGGCAGCATCGCCCCCTCCGGAACCCGCAGGTGAGCGGGGAGGGGGAGCTCGCCCCAAATCCATCGGAGGCGTATCCGGATGGGTTATTTTTCGGGGCAGGGGATGTTTGGATCTTGCAGGACCCCAAAGCCGAGCCGGAAACGCCCCTGGAGGGATCTTGTGGGGTCCCACGTGGCGATGTCCCGGTCCCGGCGGGCAGAGGGGCGATATCGGGTTTGGGGATCTCCGGGAGAGCCGGGGGGGAACGCCGGAACCCCGGAGCGGGGAGAGCGCAGAGGGGCGATCCCGGAGCTGCGGTAGCCTCGGCAGCCTGGAGGGGTGGGGGAGATGGAAATGAGCGGGGCCCGGGCCCCCCGAGGCTGAAAGGGGCGCTGACTTCTGCAGCTGCACTTGGGCAGCGGGACCATCACACCCAAAGTGCTCAGTCCGTGTTTTTCCCCTCAAACCAGGATTTCCCACTCCCAGACCTTGGTCCGTTGCAGAACGAGGAGGCTGCGAGGAAGAGGAAGATGTCCCGGGAGCCCCAGGCAGGTGAGGAGGAAGTCACTGCCCCTTTCCCCCTCTCTCCTGCTCCATCTCCCAGCCCAGCCTGGCCCCTGGCTGTAGGACAACCCCGCTGCCGACCCCATCCTGCCAGGGATGCATTGGGGCAACTCTCTTTCCCCTTCTCTGTGGCACGGAGGCAAATCCCATCCTCTCCTTGTCCTTCCTCCCCAGACAAGGAGCTGAGCACAGAGAGCAGGGAGGACAAATCCCCACAGCAGAACCTCGTGGAAGAGGCCGATTTGAGCGGCTCCACGGCGCAGGAATCCAACGGGGAGTAAAAGCCCCGGAGATCCCGCACGAGGATGGGCTGCAAACGCAGATCTCGGGGATCTGAGGAGGAAAGGTCCAACCTGGACCAGGGAGGCGGCCGGAGCTCAGAGCTGGAGGTCCATGAGCAGCTTCACGATAGGGAGAAGCCCCACAAATGCTTGAAATGTGAGAAGAGCTTCAGCTGGAGATCCTCCCTCATCACACACCAGAGCAGCCATACCAGGGAGAGGCCCTATGAGTGTGACCAATGCAGGAAGAGGTTTCAGACCAGCTCCAGTCTTCTGAAGCACCAGCAGATTCACACGGAGGAGAGGCCCTTCCGCTGCCCCGACTGCGGGATGGGCTTCAAGCGAAACTCCCACCTCGTCAGGCACCGGCACATCCACACCGGGGAGAGGCCCTACGAGTGTCCTGAGTGTGGGAAGAGCTTCAGCCAGAGCTCCACCCTGACTGCCCACCAGAGGAGCCACACAAGGGAGAGGCCCTTTGAGTGTGGGGAGTGTGGGAAGAGCTTCAGCCAGAGGTACCACCTGACCTACCACCAGAGGAGCCACAAGGGGGAACGGCCCTATGAGTGTCCCAAGTGTGGGAAGAGCTTTATCCACAGCTCCAGGTTGATCCTCCACCATAGAATCCACACAGGGGAGAGACCCTATGAGTGTGGGGAGTGTGGGAAGAGCTTCAGCCACAGCTCCCACCTGACTGTCCACCAGAGGAGCCACACCAGGGAGAGGCCCTACAAGTGTGACCAGTGCAGGAAGAAGTTTCAGACCAGCTCCAGCCTCCTCCTGCACCAGCGGATTCACACGGATGAGAGGCCCTTCCGCTGCCCTGACTGCGGGATGGGCTTCAAGCGAAACTCCATCCTCATCAATCACCGGCGCATCCACTCTGGGGAGAGACCCTATGAGTGTGGGGAGTGTGGGAAGAGCTTCAGCCAGAGCTCCACCCTGATTGTCCACCAGAGGAGCCACACAGGGGAACGGCCCTACGAGTGTCCCGAGTGTGGGAAGAGGTACAGGTGTAGCTCCCACCTCATCACACACCAGAGGAGCCACACCAGGGAGAGGCCCTACGAGTGTGACCAGTGCAGGAAGAGGTTTCAGACCAGCTCCAATCTCCTCCTGCACCAGCGGATTCACACGGATGAGAGGCCCTTCTGTTGCCCTGACTGCGGGATGGGCTTCAAACGAAACTCCCACCTCATCAGGCACCGGCGCATCCACACCGGGGAGAGGCCCTACGAGTGTCCTGAGTGTGGGAAGAGCTTCTCCAGGAGCTCTCATTTGACCCAACACCAACAGAGGCACCACTAAGGGAAGCCCTGTGAGTGCCCCGAGTGCAAGAAGAGCTTCGTACGCTGCTCCACCTCCATCCCCCATGGGAGGATCCACGCTGGATGATCCCCAGTGACCCCCGGTGGGCAGAGCCCTGCTGATCCGTGGTGCCAGTGATCCATGTTGGGAAGACACCTGGCTGGGGACTCCACATCCTCCTGGCTCCCTGTGGCCTGGATTTTCTTTTCGTTTCTCTTTATCCTTTCAAAGCCAGGGTAAAAATACACATGTTGAACAAAGACATGGATGGGGACATGGGGGGATCTTGCAGGGGATGTGGGAGATGCTGGGTGTGAGGGAATTGAGGGTTCTTGGCAGACACTTGGGGGTTGCTCAGGGCTTTGGGCTCCCCAGGCCGAGCAGCTCCAGATGCAGTGGGAGACCCTGGCAGAGGTTCTGGGGCAGCTGATCAAGGACCCCCTGCCCTGGAACTGTCCCCCTTTCCCGGTTCCCAATGTCCACTGTCTAGGATCCCACTGTCACCTCCCAGCCCCCCACCCGTTCCTGTGTCATTCCATTCACGGTCCTGTCCTGCTCCCATCCCGGTCCGGGTCCCATTCCCGGTCTCATTCCCTGTCCCTGTCTAGTATTCTCTGTTTGCTGTTCCCATATTCCCAGTCCCATAGTCCTTGCCCTGTTCCCATTCTCATATTCCTGGTCCCGCTGCAGGTCCCACATTTCCATTGCTATATTCCCTGTCCCATTCCCATATTCCTGTTTCCAATTCTGGTCCCATCTTCCTAATCCATATTCCATATTCTCTTCCTGGTTTCTGTTTCCATGTTCTCTGTCCTGTTTCCATTTTCCCATCCCCGATCCCATATTCCTGTATTACCGTATTCCCAAGAATACTCCCGAATTCCCAGTCCCATTCCTGGTCCCTGTCTCCAGTCCCTGTCCCATATTCCCTGTCCCATTCCCAGTCCAGGACTCCTGGACCCAACCTTGGTCCCTGTCCCCATTCCGTGTATCATTCCAAGTCCCTGTCTTGTATTTCCAGTCCCATTCCCGGTCCCTGTCCATATTCCCAATCGCTGTCCCCATTTGCAGTCCCATCCCCTGTCACTGTTAATATCCCCCATCCCATTCCTGGACCCCGTCCCCATTCCCAATCCCTGTCCTCATTCCTGGTCCCTCTTTCCATTCCTAGTCCCAGTCCGGTATTCCTGGTTCAATTCTTGGTCCCTGTCCCCATTCCCATTCCCTGTCCCCGATCTCAGTCCCGGTCCCTGTCTCTATTCCTGGGCCCAATCGTGGTCCCTGCTTCCTATTCCCAATTCCAGTCTCATTCCTGGTACCGGTCCCTATTCTGACCACTATTCCTGGTCTCTGTCCCCAGTCCCAGTCTTGTCCCATATTCCAGACCGCATTCCTGGTCCCTGTCCCCATTCTTGATTCCTGTCCTCATTCCTGGTCCTATTCTCAGCTCCTGTCCCCTATCCCCGATCCCAGTCCCAGTCCTGGTCCCAGTCCTGTATTTCTGGTCCCATTCACAGAACCATTCCCCTTCCCGGTCCCATTCTCGGTTCCTGTCCCCTATTCCCAGTCCCATTCCCGGTCCCATTGCCAGTTCTATTCCCAGCACCTGTTCCCGTTCCCATTCCCATTCCCGGTGCCATTCCCGGTGCCATTCCCCAGGGCCGCCTCTGGCATGGGGCCCTGAGGGCTCCCCAGCTCGGGCTGGCTGTGGCACACGAACCCTTCAGCCCTGCTGCTCTCCTGGGCCAGCTGCAGAGAGCACAAGGCTTTGGGCATTTCTCAGAGGCCCCCAGCTGGCCAGAGCAGCCCCTCCTGCCAGCACCCCCTGTGCCTCAGAGCCCTCCCTCCTGCCGGGGACATGGAGGGGACACGGGCCTGCAGGAGGCTCCTGTTCCTGAGACAGGAGCAAGGCTGCAGCTCCAGCCTTTGGGCCCTGGGCCGCAGCAGCCCAGGGGAGGCCCAGCTGCAGAGCTCGCAGCCCCCAATGTGTTTCACTGCAACGCTTTGGAACACTGATCCCTGTTGGGGTTCCCACTACCTCTCAGGGTCCGGCCCTTGCAGAGAAATGGTTTAAATCAATTAGCGAGACAGCATGGTCGAGTATGTCTTGAAAAATCAAAAAGGCTTAATAAAAGAAAGAAAATAATACAAACAAAGAACAAAGCCAAGCTCAGTATAGGGACAGGTCCCATACTCCTGCTACAACACCTCGAAAACGCCCCAAGCTCCTTTGTTCTCTCTCTTATCTACTTCACGATCTAAGAGTGTTCCACTGGCAAACTGCTAATAGGAAGAGGTACAGGATTTGAAGAACAGCAACAGAGTCCAACAGGTGCTTCTCTTGGCATTGAGCCAATTACTGTCAGGACAGCAGAGAAATTTCTCTGTCCTTTACCTTATAAGAAACACAAGGTGTGAGTCAAACCTTTCCCTATATGGAAAACACTTCCTCAGGTGTGGGGTGCTTTACTACAAATCCCTATCCCATATTCTCTCTCCGCTCGCTGTTTCCATATTCCCAAGTTATTTCAGGATCAGTCAAATTAAGAGGTGGGAGACCCTGTAAGTGTTCCCACTCTGAATGTGGAGGTTGTGTCTGCACTAACCCAACTTGTCACCAGCACCCCAATGTGGGGGAGTGACAACATTTTTGGGGTCACCCCCACTACTTCCACCCCCCACATCCCACTGAGGATGCTTTGCTACCTTGCACCCCCTGCATGCCGCATCCCCCGAGGGGACCTTGGGGACTTTGGGGACTGTCCCTGTGTCCCCACCCCCAGTCCCCCAAGGTACCTCCGCTGCTGCGCCCACACTCGGCCCCGGTTCCTGTAGGGGATTCCCAATGTGAGCAGGCAGGAGTTTGAGTCACACCCTCACCTCTTCCTCCCTGTCCTCCTCCTCCTCCTCCTCCCCGTCCTCCTCCTCCTCCTCCTCCTCCTCCTCCTCCTCCTCCTCCTCCTCCTCCTCCTCCTCCTCCTCCTCTTCCTTTTCCTCTTCCTCTTCCTCCTCCTCCTCTGGGAGGTGATGTCACTTCTCCTACTGGGACACGGTGGTGACACTGGGCAGACACCGCGGGTCACCCCTGGAAGGGACTGTGGGGTCACGGTGGCTCCTGGAGTCCCCTGGATGTGACAGCTGAGGGTCCCAGGATGCTGCGGAGACAATTTGGGGAGTGGGTGCTTATTTGGGGGTCTCCAGGGTGGGCCATGAAGTCCTCTCCTGTCACCCCAGACACCCCCAGCCCTCAGTTTCCCCCTCACTCTGCAGGGACCACCTGGAACTGATGGTCTGGAGTTTGGTTTATTTTGGGGGGTTTTGGAGTTGGGACTACTGGGATGGGCTGGTGGGCCAGTGGGGTGGGCCAGGGTGTGGCCAGATTGGTGGCCATCTGGGCTGGGGGCTGGCCAGGCTGGGAGCCTGCAGGGCCAGGAGCCATCCAGACCAGAGTCCAGCTGGAATCTGTGGCTCTGGTGCCCATCTGGACCAGTGTCCAGCCAGAGTGGGATCCATGGCTCTGGTGTCCATCTGGATCAGAATCCAACCTCTCCTTGGCCCCTCCATCCCAGGCTCCCCAGCTGGGGCTGCTCCTCACTGCAGAATGGACAAGAGCCATGGTCAGTCCCAAGATGACCCCAAGCCCCCTCCCACCAACCTCACCAGGCCACCCACCCCGCTGCCACCAATGTCCCCAGGAAGCCGGGCCAGCTCTAGATCTCCTGGAAGAGGAGATCCACAGTCCTGGGCTGAGGACTTGAGGGCATCCAGGATGGTGAGCACTGAGTCCATGGGGTACATGGGGACAGTTGGGGACACAGCTGGGGACACGCCTGAGGGGACAGGGGGTGGGGAGTGAGGGTTGGAGGAGAAGGGATGCACTCAAAAATGTGTCAAAGTCAAGGGAAGGGCACGCAAAATTGGGGGAAAGGATGAGAAATGAGGCAAGAGATCCAAAATAGGGCAAAGGGACCTAAAACAGGGGGAAAGGACCCAAAATGGGGGGAAGAAGGACCCAAAATCAAAGGACTAAGGGTGTCATGGGATGTCATGGAGTGTCACAGGGTGTCGTGGGATGTCCCTACCTGTGACAGGACAGGTGAAGATGCTCAGGGTCAGGAGCAGCCACAGGAACATCCTGAGGGACAGGGGGACACCCTGCAGAACATGGGGACACCCTGCAGAACAGGGCCTGGGACCTCAGGGACTGTGGCCCCACTGGGGGCGAGGGACAGGGACACAGGGGACAGGGACAGGCACACACAGAGGGGTGATGGAGCCACGGCAGGGGCTGGAGACATATGGAGGGAGGGGACACAATGTCACCAGGATGCTCATCGGGGGACAATGTCACCACAGCTGTTGGGATGCTGCCACCAGGACACCTTTGGTGACACCCACTGCAGTGACCCCACAGGTGACACTGACCCTTGCCCTGTCCCCAGGGCTGGTTGGGGTCCCTTGAGTGCAGTGGCCCTGGGACACTCGGGTGGCTGTCACTCGCTTCCAGGCCACTTGTCCCCAGCAGAACAAGTTCGCTGTCCCACCCTGGTGGGGCTGACTTTCAGTGGGACACCACGGTGGTGGCAGTGGGGACGTGGTGGCAGGAACTGCATCGGGCAGCGCTTGGCCATGGCCGAGATGAAGGTGCTGGTGGCACTGTTGTGGCAAAGGTGGTGGCATTGATGCTGCTGCCCCAGTTCATGTCCCCAGTGTCCCCACCCATGCCCATGTTCCCTCATGGCCCCACCCATGGCATTGTCCCCAACATGTCCCCATCCATGCCTTAGTTCAACGTCTTTATTTTTAGTCCAATTTCAGGGCTTTCAAAGGGATGAACAGAAACCTTTTCATTTCAAGGCCAAAACAAAAGGATTTACGTGTTCCTGCTGGCAGAGCATCCATGTGCTTGGGTGAGTGGGAAGAACCTTTTTTTGGAGCTGTTTCCACCCCACTGTCTCCACAATTGTGGGGTTTGACCCAGTCCGTCCCTGTTTTCTGTGGAAGATGCCCGTGCCCCTGAGAGAATTGAAACGATGGATTTATGTTGGAGAAGACCTCCAAGGACATCCAGTGTTGCTTGATGGCACCAGAAGATGCAAAAAGTGAGATTTTTCTGAGGTCAGAAGTGGACAAATCCGCTTTCCACAATGGATGTCTGATGTTGGTTTGTGGATGTGTCCAGGTGCCCATGGGGAGCCAGGAGGATGTGGAGTCCCCAGCCAGGTGTCTTCCCAACACAGATCACCGGCACCACGGATCACCGGGGCTCTGCCCACCAGGGTCACTGGGGATCATCCAGTGCAGATCCTCCCATGGGGGATGGAGCTGGAGCAGCGCACGAAGCTCTTCCTGCACTCGGGGCACTCGCAGGGCTTCCCTTAGTGGTGCCTCCGTTGGTGTCTGGTCAAGTGAGAGCTCCTGGAGAAGCTCTTCCCACACTCAGGACACTTGTAGGGCCTCTCCCCGGTGTGGATGCGCCAGTGGCTGACGAGGGTGGAGTTGTACCTGAAGCCCTTCCTGCAGTCGGGGCAGCAGAAGGGCCTCTCATCCGTGTGAATCCACTGGTGCAGGAGGAGATCAGAGCTGGTCAGATAGGTCTTTCTGCACTGGTCACACTCATAGGGTCTTTCCCCAGTGTGGCTCCTCTGGTGGACAGTCAGATGGGAGCTCTGAGTGAAGCTCTTCCCACACTCCCCACACTCAAAGGGCCTCTCCCCGGTGTGGCTGCTCTAGGGTCTGATCAGGGAGGATCTCCAGCTGAAGCTCTTCTCACATTTTGAGCACTTGTGGGGCTTCTCCCCATCCTGAAGCTGCTCATGGACCCCCAGCTCCGAGCTCCAGCCGCCTCCCTGGCCCAGGGTGGGTCTTTCCTCCTCGGATCCCCGAGATCTGCGTTTGCAGCCCCTCCTCGTGCGGGATCTCCGGGGCTTTTCCTCCCCGTTGGATTCCTGCACCATGGAGCCGCTCAAATCGGCCTCTTCCACGAGGTTCTGCTGTGGGGATTTGTCCTCCCTGGTCTCCGTGCTCAGTTCCTTGTCTGGGGAGGAAGGACAAGCAGAGGATGGGATTTGCCTCCGTGCCATAGGGAAGGGGAAAGAGAGTTGCCCCAATGCATCCCTGGCAGGACAGCATGGCCAGTGGGGTTGTCCTGCAGCCAGGGCCAGGCTGGGCTGGGAGGTGAAGCAGGAGAGAGGGGGAAAGGGGCAGTGACTTCCTCCTCACCTGCCTGGGGATCCCGGGACATCTTCCTCTTCCTCGCAGCCTCCTCGTTCTGCAACGGACCAAGGTCTGGGAGTGGGAAATCCTGGTTTGAGGGGAAAAACACGGACTGAGCACTTTGGGTGTGATGGTCCCGCTGCCCAAGTGCAGCTGCAGAAGTCAGCGCCCCTTTCAGCCTCGGGGGGCCCGGGCCCCGCTCATTTCCATCTCCCCCACCCCTCCAGGCTGCCGAGGCTACCGCGGTTCCGGGATCGCCCCTCTGTGCTCTCCCCGCTCCGGGGCTCCCGCGTTCCCCCCCGGCTCTCCCGGAGATCCCCAAACCCGATATCGCCCCTCTGCCCGCCGGGACCGGGCCATCGCCACGTGGGACCCTCCAGGATCCCTCCAGGGGCGTTTCCAGTTCGGCTTTGGTGTCCTGCAGTATCCAAACATCCCCTGCCCTGAAAAATAACTCTCCCGAGACCCCCCGATGGATTTGGGGCGAGCTCGCCCTCCCCGCTCACCTGCGGGTTCCGGAGGGGGCGATGCTGCCGGAGCCGGGGGAGATGCGGCTGGAGCGGGCGAGCAGAGAACCACGTGCTGTTCCTGCTGCTGCTCTTCCTCCTATTCCTTCCCTTCCTCCTCCTCCTCTTCCTGCTGCTTCTTTCTCTTTCCCTTTCCTTCTCCTCCTCCTCTGTCCCTCCTCTTCCTCCCGCTCCTCCTCCGCTCCCAGCCCGGCCTGGGCTGTGCCGACACCCAAAAGCAGCTGCGCTCTGCCCTGGGGGGTTCCAAAGCGGCCCCGCCCCGCGCGGCACCGGGAGCGATCCTGGGAGCAGCGGGAAGGAATTGGGGGCGCTTTCCCTCCCAGTCTGGCTCTTACTGGGAGCGCTGGGAGGGAACTGGGAGGAAACAGCGCCCGGACGCGGCTGCAGCCGGCGCTGGGCGGGGCCAAACCAGAGGGCGTGGTTATGCAAATAGAGGAGCAATCGCGCGCTGTGATTGGTGGGCGGGAGCAGCGCGGGGTTTCCCCGGTGAGGTGAGGGCCGGGAGGGGCCGGAGCGATGGCGGCGGCGTCCGGTGAGAGGGGACAGGGAGCGGGAATGGGGACAGGGATCGGGAATGGGGACAGGGAGCGGGAATGGGGACAGGGATCGGGAATGGGGACAGGGAGCGGGAATGGGGACAGGGAGCGGGAATGGGAGCGGGAATGGGAACAGGGAGCGGGAATGGGGACAGGGAGCGGGAATGGGGACAGGGAGCGGTACTACGGGGCCGAGACCAACAATGGGACCAGAGATACGGGCCCGGAGCCCGGAATGGGGACAACGACGCGGAATGGGACCGGGAATTGCGGGCAGGGACTGAGAATCTTATCAGGAATAGGGACAGGGACCGAGAACAGGGAATGGGACCAGGGACAGAGACCGAGAACGGGGACCAAGACCGGGAGTGGGATTCAAAATACGACAAAGGGACTTGGGAAAGAATCGGGAATGAGGATAGTGACCGGGAATACGGACACGGACCTGGAATGGGGCCCGAATGGGAATATAGGAACCGGACAGGGAATATGGAAGCAGCAAGCATAGACAGAATGTGGGATGACAATTAAGAAAGTCGGGCCGGGATCAGAAACGGGAATACAGGAACAGGACTGGGAATATGGGAACAGGACAGGGAATATAGCAATGAAAATGCGGGTGTGGCAGGAGGCCCAGCAAAGTAAAGGGACCAGAAATATGAAAATGGGAACAGGACAGGAAATATTGGACTGGAAATATGAGAATGGCAGCCAGACAGAGAATACGGAACAGGGACAGGGAATGAGACCGGGAATGGGATCCAAGCTGGGATGGGAGCAGGACAGGACTGGGAGTGGGGTGACACGGGAACGGGCCAGGGGCAAAGGGGAGTCACAGCATGAGGGCGGGGGGACCCTGGACAGGGGACACCGGGAACCAAGATGGTGGGACATGGGCAGTTCCAGGGTAGGGGGTCCTTGATCAGCTGCCCCAAAACCTCTGCCAGGGTCTCCCAGCACAGCTGGAGCCGCTTGGCATGGGGAGCCCAAAGCCCTCAGCAACCCCCAAGTCCCTGCCAGGAACCCTCAACTCCCTCACACCCAGCATCCCCCACAGCCCCTGCAGGATCCCCCCATGTCCCCGTCCATGGCCATGTACACACCATGTCCCCATCAGTGTTTTAGTTCAACATCTTTATTTTTATCCTGGTTTTGGGTGTTTTGAAAGGATAAAGAGAAATTAAAAGAAAATCAAGGTCTGGGGGAGCCATTAGGCAGTGGAGTCCCCAGCCAGGTGTCTTCCCAACATGGATCACCGGCAGTACATATCACTGGGGCTGTGCCCACCTGGGGTCCCTGGGGTTCATCCAGCGCGGATCCTCCCATGGGGGATGGAGCTGGAGCAGCGCACGAAGCTCTTCCTGCACTCAGGGCACTCACAGGACTTCCCTCAGGGGTGCCTCCGTTGGTGTTGGGTCAAGTGAGAGCTCTGTGAGAAGCTCTTCCCACATCTGGGATATGCATAAAGCCTGTGACAGCACAAGGAGCAGGGCTGGCTGTGATGCTCTCGAGTGCCTGGGACATGACAAGGGGCAGGGCTGGCTGTGATTTGTTTGGTGCCTGTGAAATCCCAAGGGCAGTGTCACCGTGGGGGCAGCTCTCAATGTCCCCAGCAGGTCACACTGTCCAGTGCAGCCCGTGCCAGCGGTCACTGCGCACACGGGGGAGGCTGGGCTGGACGGGGGTCGGGGCAGAAACGCCGCCCCCGGGACTGGGCTCTGCCCCTGCCTCTGGGGCCCAGCCCCTGCTGGGAGCGCCTTGGGCAGGGCACGGGGCTGCTGCAGGGCCAGGGGGACAGGCCTTGCCCCCTGCCAGCTGCCTGCGCCCCTCTGATGCCTGTCCCACATCCCTGTGCCTCCTGTCCCCGCTACTCCCCGCCACCTTCACTCCCTCCATCAAAGCCCCACTCAACCTCTGCACTGGGACCTCTGGAAAGAAAGACAGAATGAAGGAGAGGAAGTGCAGTCAGTGTACCCTGGCTGGATGCCAGGCACCCACCAAAGCTGCTCTCTCACTCCCCTGCAGAGATGGACAGGAGAGAGAAAACAGAATGAAGCTTTCATGGCTTGAGATAAGGACTGGAACAGATCACTCAGCACATGCCATCATGGGCAAACCAGGTTTGAAATTAGAGCCATTAATTGAATTTATTGCTATCAAAATCAGAGCAGGATAATGAGAAGTAAAATAAAGCTTTAAAAACACCCCTCCCTCCTTCCCAGCTCTACCTCCTCCCCCAGTGTGTGCAGGGAGACAGGGAATGGGGGTTCTGGTCAGTTCATCACATCTTTTCTCCTGCTGCTCAGGGAGAGGAGTTGTTCCCCTGATGTGCCAGGGTTCCTTCCTGGGGACACTTCTCCACGAACTTCTCCAACATGAGTTCATCTCCTGGACAGCAGTTCTTCACAAACTGCTGCCATGTGGGTCACTCTTCCATGGGCTCACAAGTCCTACCAGGACCCTGCTCCAGCATGGGCTCCTCTCTCCATGGGTTTGCAGGTCCCTGCCAGGTCCCAGCTCCAGCACAGGTTTCTCATGGGGTCACAGCCTCCACTCAGGCATCCCCCTGCTCTGGCAGGGGCTCCTGCAGGTGCTGCAGGTGCATCTGTGCACTCGGTGCCCTCCATGGGCTGCAGGGGCCCAGCTGCCTCAGCAGGGACTGCACCACAGAATCTCAGGGCAATCAGCTCCAGCACCTGTCCTGGGAATGGGGACAGGGACCAGGAATAGGGACACGGACCTGGAATGGGCACAGGGATCAGGAATTGGACTGAGAATCCAGACATAGACTGGGAATGGCAGTATGTGATCCGGACAGGGAATATGGAAACAGCGACGGGAGAGGGAATAATGGATGGGGATCAGTGTTCCAAAGCGTTGCAGTGAAACACATTGGGGGCTGCGAGCTCTGCAGCTGGGCCTCCCCTGGGCTGCTGCGGCCCAGGGCCCAAAGGCTGGAGCTGCAGCCTTGCTCCTGTCTAAGGAACAGGAGCCTCCTGCAGGCCTGTGTCCCCTCCATGTCCCCGGCAGGAGGGAGGGCTCTGAGGCACAGGGGGTGCTGGCAGGAGGGGCTGCTCTGGCCAGCTGGGGGCCTCTGAGAAATGCCCAAAGCCTTGTGCTCTCTGCAGCTGGCCCAGGAGAGCAGCAGGGCTGAAGGGTTCGTGTGCCACAGCCAGCCCGAGCTGGGGAGCCCTCAGGGCCCCATGCGAGAGGCGGCCCTGGGAAATGGCACCGGGAATGGGGACAGGGACAAAGATTGGGCCCAGGAGTACTGGACTGGGAATGGGACAGGGAATAAAGGACAGGGACCGGGAATGGAGACAGGGACCAGGAATGGGACTGGGAATACAGGAATATTCCCGGGAATATGGTAATACAGGAATATGGGATCAGGGATGGGAATATGGAAATAGGACAGAGAACATGGAAACAGAAACCGGGGAGAGAGTATGGGATATGGATTAGGAAGATGGGACCAGGTTTGGAAACAGGAATATGGGAACGGGACAGGGAATACAGCAATGGAAATGTGGGAGCTGCAGCAGGACCAGGAATATGAGAATAGGAACAGGGCAAGGAATATGAGAAAAGGAATATGGGAACAGCAACCAGAGAATACTGGACAGGCACAGGGAACAAGACCGGGAATGGGAGCAGGACAGGACTCTGAGTGGAGTGACACAGGAATGGGTGGGGGGCGAGGGTTGGTGACAGCGGGGACAGTGAGATCCTAGACAGTGGACACTGGGAACCCGGACGTGGGACCATGTGGATAGGAGGTCCTTGACCAGCTGCCCCAGAACCTCTGCCAGGGTCTCCCAGCACAGCCGGAGCTGCTCGGCCTGGGGAGCCCAAAGCTCTGAGCAAGCCCCAAGTCACTGCCAGGAACCTTCAAATCCCTCACACCCAGCATCCTCCACATCCCCTCCAAGATTCCCCCATGTCCCCATTCATGTCTTTGTTCAAAATCTTTATTTTTAACCTGGTTTTGGGTGCTTTGAAAGGATAAAGAGAAATGAAAAGAAAATCGCAGCAAGGGGAACCAGGAGGCTGTGGAGTCCCCAGCCAGGTGTCTTCTCAACATGGATCATTGGCACCACGGATCACCGAGTTTCTGTCTACTGGGGGTCCCTGTGGATCATCCAGCACGGATCCTCCCATGGGGGATGGAGCTGGAGCAGTGCACCAAGCTCTTCCTGCAGTGAAGACACCTGCAAGGCTTCCCTTAGTGGTGCCTCCGTTGGTGTCTGGTCAAGGGTGAGCTGTGTGAGAAGCTCTTCCCACATTTTGGACACTCGTAGGGCCTCTCCCCAGTGTGGATGCGTCGGTGGGTGATGAGGTTGCAGTTGCGATTGAAGCCCTTCCCACAGTCAGGGGAGCGTAAGGGCCTCTTATCCGTGTGAATCCGCTGGTGCTGGACGAGACGGGAGCTGGTCTGAAATGTCTTCCTGCATTCGTCACACTCGTAGGGCCTCTCCCTGGTGTGGCTCCTCTGGTGGACAGTCAGGGTGGAGCTGTGGCTGAAACTCTTCCCACACTCCCCACACTTGTAGGGCCTCTCCCCAGTGTGGATTCTCCAGTGGCAGATCAGGTCGGATCTCCACCTGAAGCTCTTCTCACATTTCGAGCATTTGTAGGGCTTCTCCACATTCTGAAGCTGCTCAGGCACCTCCAGCCCTGACCTCCGTCTGCGTCTCTGGCCCAGGGTGGACCTTTCCTCCTCAGATCCCCGAGATCTGCGTTTGCAGCCCCTCCTCGTGCGGGATCTCCGGGGCTTTTCCTCCCCGTTGGATTCCTGCACGGTGGAGCCACTCAAAACGGCCTCTTCCACGAGGTTCTGCTGTGGGGATTTGTCCTCCCTGGTCTCTGTGCTCAGCTCCTTGTCTGGGGGAGGAAGGACAAGGAGAGAATGGGATTTGCCTCCGTGCCACAAGGAACAGGAAGGAGATCCCCCCAGTGTATCCCCGGCTGGACAGCGTCGGCAGCGGGGTTGTCCTGCAGCCAGGGCCAGGCTGGGCTGGGAGATGGAGCAGGAGAGAGGGGGAAAGGGACAGTGACTTCCTCCTCACCTGCCTGGGGTTCCCGGGTCATCTTCCTCTTCCTCACGGCCTCCTCCTCCTCCATCGGGCCAAGGTTTGGGAAGGGGAAATCCTGGTTTGAGAGGTAAAACAAGGGCTGAGCGCGTTGGGTTTGATGGTCCCGCTGCCCAAGTGCAGCTGCAGAAGTCAGCGCCCCTTTCAGCCTCGGGGGGCCCGGACCCCGCTCATCTCCAGGCTCCCCCACCCCTCCAGGGTGCCGGGGCTACCGCGGCTCCGGGATCGCCCCTCTGCGCTCTCCCCGCTCCGGGGCTCCTGCGTTTCCCCCCGGCTCTCCCGGAGATCCCCAAACCCGATATCGCCCCTCTGCCCGCCAGGACCGGGCCATCGCCACGTGGGAACCCCCCAGATCCCTCCAGGGGGATTTCCGGCTCGGCTTTGGAGTCCTGCAAGATCCCAACATCCCCTGCCCCGAAAAAAAACCCTCCCGGAGACCGCCCCCCCCGAAGGATTTGCGGCGAGCTCCCCCTCCCCACTCACCTGCGGGTTCCGGAGGGGGCGATGCTGCCGGAGCCGGGGAAGATCCGGCCGGAGCGGGCGAGCAGAGAACCACGTGCTGTTCCTGCTGCTGCTCTTCCTCCTATTCCTTCTCTTTCTCTTCCTCCTCCTCTCTCCCTCCTGTTCCTGCTCCTCCTCTTCCTGCCGCTTCTTTCTCTTCCTCTTTCCTTCTCCTCCTCCTCTGTCCCTCCTCTTCCTCCCGCTCCTCCTCCGCTCCCAGCCCGGCCCGGGCGGTGCCGACACCCAAAAGCAGCCGCGCTCTGCCCTGGGGGGGATTCCAAAGCGGCCCCGCTCCGCGCGGCACCGGGAGCGATCCTGGGAGCAGCGGGAAGGAATTGGGAGCGCTTTCCCTCCCAGTATGGCTCTTACTGGGAGCACTGGGAGTTCCTGGAGAACTCTCCCGTGGGAGGGAGCCCAGGGTGCAGCAGGGGAACAGCTCCTGTCCCTGAGCAGCCGGAAAAGCCCCGGGGCACGAACTGACCATGGCCCCATTCCCTGTCTCCCTGCTCTGCCAGGGTAGGAGGTGGAGCTGGAAGGAGGGAGGCGTGAGGGGAGGCTGATTTTAAGGGTCTCATTTACTTCTCATTGTCATTCTTTGAAGTTTTCTGCCAGAAATGTCTCCCCTCTTCCACTCATCGACAGGAGTTTGGGGCAGTTTTCCCTTTTTCGCGGAAATCAAAGTGTTGAACTGATGCTCCTAGTTAGGGGGTAGGAGAAGTGAGGCTTCATGGCTTCCTGCTGAGTCGGAGGCACCCAGCACGCAGGGCTGGGCCAGGCGGTCCGGGAGGTGCGGAGAACTTTGTTTGTGTTTTGGGCTCGATCCCGGCTGGGGCCCGGGCGCGTCCCAGGGCGGTTCCTGATCTGCGGCTTTGCCCTCAGACAGCCCGGGGGCGGGGCCTGAGAGGCTGTGCCGTGTGCAGAGCCCGCCACTCGCCTCGATTGGCTGGATCTGCCGTCACTCCTGGCTCTCGCTACGCGCTGATTGGGCAGAGCAGAGCGGGGACAAGCCCGCGTCCCGACCCCCTGCGCCATTGTCGGAGCGTCTGTGCGGGCCCGGGAGCGGCGGCAGCGGCCGGAGGCCGGGGAGGCGGCGGCGGAGCTCGGAGGCGGCCCCGGCGCAGGTGGGAGCCGCGCTGGGTTGTGCCGGGGCTCGGGGCTGGCTGCGGGCGGAGGGGGCGGCAGGGGGCTCTGGCTGTGGCTCGGTTGTGCCGTGTCCACGCCGTGTTCCCCGTGCCCTGAGGGCGCTGCGGGAGCGGCTGCCCGCGGTCTCCTTCCCGCGGGTGCCTGGGCAGGAGCCGGTGCCGGAGCAGCGCTGGCTCGTCCCGGTTCCTGTGGGTAGGACGGAGGCGGCTGCGCTGTCCCCGGGCCTGTGCGGGAAAATTCGCATGGCCAGAGGTTTCTGTGCCCGAAGGAGACCGAGGGGTCCTGTAAAAGTGACTTTTTTGATGAACAAAAGCAGAGGCCGTGCGGCATTTGCCATGCGATCTCTCCAATTGTTGTAGTACGCAGCCTCCTTTTTATCCTGATTTTCCCTTCTGCATCTCCCTCTCCCTTTGCCCGCTGGCGAAGTTCCTTGGAAAGTTCAGACTTCCCGATCCGCCTGCTGCATGTCCTCGTTAATATGCACCCCCCTTTTGTATAACATCCGATATTCCTGGCTCTGTTCTGTCTTTGTTCTTCTTCTCCATGTTCAGGAATTTCGCAGGATCTTGGCTGAGCAGCAGTCCGTGTCGATGAGTAACATTTTCTGAAACTGATGGTTTCTCCCGTTCCTTCCTTATCTCCAAGTCCCTGGCCCTATCTCCAAGCAGATTCACTCATTGACTCTGTTTTTAATTCCTGGGTCCTCTTTGGTTTTGGGATTATTCTCAGTGACTTTATTCGCTGTGCTTTTGTAGCCGTTTCTGTTATGCCAATGAAATGATCACTGGGTTCTCTGGCTCCTGATATGAATTTGTTGGGGTTCCCAGGGGCTGGCCCATGGTGTTGTGGGATTTGTTCTGGTAGCCGTTCATCTTTTCCCCATTTTTGGGTGCTCCCTCCAGCCAGGGCTGCATCAATTTGTGTCTTTTCTCTAATTAAATCATCACAGACTTGGATTCCCAACTGATTTCTCTGAACCTGTGGTAGCAGAAACCCCCCAGTGGTCTGATGCTCCCTGTGTGACACAGACAGTGACAGCACATGTTGGAGTGGGGAGAGGGATGATTCCCCCCCCACTGATTTTAGTGAAGCTTTCCCAACATTCTCCATTTGCTGTTTCCCTTTGCAGCTGAACCAATTTCTGTTGCAGAGTCAGAGATCCTCACTCTGGGCTCTGCCCTTGGCTGTGCCAATTCCATCTGTGCAAGCAGGCAGAGCTTGGGCTGAGGGACAGAGGGAATCAGCCCAGTTCCTGCCCCAGGCAAGAAGCCCCTGGGTGCATTGTCCACACTTTTCCCCAGCAGTGTTAATTTGCATTTCTAAAGCTCCTCTCCTGGCTGCCTGGGAAGAAGCTTCTCTTCCAGAGGAGCCATTGAATGACTCACCTGTGGCCCCCACACTATCTGCCTTTTTTTTTTTTTTTTTTTTTTTTTTTTTTTTTTGTTAACAATATTCTGTTAACTGTTTACAAATTAAAGTGCCACCTTTAAAGCACTTCTAGTTTTGCAAAATGCAGCCTAAAGATGACACTTCTTGTCCTCCTGACTGGAGCAAGTCATCCACATCCTGCATTAACCCAACCCCTGAGGTAAATTCTTTGGATGTTTTCTGCAAGGCTTGCCCCAATAAGGCTGGTGCTTCCCTGCATCCCTGCAGCAGGCCCGTCCGTGTCTTTCCCATTTTCCCTTCTTCCTCTTGTTCCCACTCCAAGGCCAAACCCTGTTCACCAACCTGTGTGAGTGGGCATCCCCAGAAAGCATCTTTTCCATCAAGGACTGAATGGGAGCAGTGTGAGGAGGTAACCTGGTTCCAGATGGTGTAAGGAGCTGAGACTGTGGGGTGCCTGGGTTTCAGAATCTCGTTTATTGTTCCTAGGTCCTGCACCATTCTGTGGATTCCATCTGATTTCTTGCCTGGCAGCATAGGAGCATTGCAGGGAGAGACCCCTGGCTCCAAAAGCCCTGCCTTTCCCAGGGGCTCAATACCAGGCTGTGAGCCCTTCTGACACGCAGAGCAAGACTCTAAAACTCAAAGGCAAATCGAGTTTTAAAGTAGGTATGCTTTATTGGGCCGGATGCATGAGGGATATCTCCCCAAATTCATGCGTACCCCTTGCTTACACACGTTCTTTTGTCCCCTGGAATGTTACATATGCATCAGTTTCACCATGGGTCATTTCCTGGCTCCCCTCCCTCTCCACTCTGTATGCTAATTATCTTATCAGTCCTTTGAGCCTGCTCTCTGGTGGTCGTCTGGGCCTCCGGGGTCACAGAAGGAATGAAGTAAAAATGGTCTGCCTCAGGCTGACTTTTTGACCCCGCTGCTCTGTGCATGCCCATTGATTCCTTGGCTACGATCCAAGTCAGGGTCCGGATCCATCTGGTTTCAGGACCCAAAGAGCCCCATTATTCCAATTGTCTTTACATACTGCATCCTGTTTTTCGTACACATTCTTCCTCCTTGTCAGGCATCTTTACATTTCTCATGGCTGTTCCACACGTAGTCTCTTCCTTTTCTCATGGAACCAGGATGCAGCAAGCATTCTCATACAACCAAGAATATGACCCATATTAAGCAATATTCATCATTTATATGCTTATTCCTAATCAATACCTTCTAATTCCTGTAATTAATATATTCTAGTTCTAACCCCGTATTTCATCGGAGTGTCCCCAGAGTGTCCCCAGAGTGTCCCCAGCAGCAATGGAGCTCATCAAGGTGCGACAATCCCGGCAGGGGGGTGGCAGAGGGGACAGGAGGGTGTGGGAGGAATGGGGGAGATGACAGAGGGGTGGAGGGAACCGAGGGTGGCAGGCGGGGGGGAACACTGGGGGGTGGCAGAGGGGACAGTGGGACATGGCAGAGGAGATGAGAGGATGACAAAGGGAGAGAGGGGACAGCTGAGCCCTCTAGGGAGGGAACGAAGGGGACGCTGGGAGGGCACAGGGTCCACCTCAGGAGACCACAAGTGCCACGAGGTCCCCATCACCTCCCCTGTCCCCTCCCCAGGTGCTGAAGGCACAGGTGGACGTGGTGACCACCCTGGGTGAGCTGGTGGCCACCGTGGCCCTGCCAGACTGTGACGTGCTGCGGGCCGTGTCCCCAAGGTCCCTGCGCGCAGCCCTGAGGAAATTCACCTGGACCCTCCGTTGCACCCTGCGCCACTGCAGTGACAACTCCCTGGGCCAGCGTGATGTCGCCTCCCTGCGCCAGGCCCTGGCCACTCTCGAGGCCAACCCACAGGCCACCTGGGCCCATGCCCGTGTGACAGCCGCGGCCAGCGCTTGGCAGGAGTCGGTGGCCGCGCTCACGGAGAGCTGGGATCGGCTGGTCAGCGAGGCCACCGAGCTCCACGAGGGCTGGAAGGGCGCAAACACCAGGCATGGACAGCGGCTGGAGGAGGCCTGGAGGCTGCTGGGGAGCTTGGAGGCCGCGTGTGACAAAGCCACCCTGTTCCCCTGGGAGCTGCTGTGCCGGCTCGGGGACATCGAGGCCGCCCTGGAGGGGACAAGGGAGGCTTCTGCTGATGTTCCTGATGCCTTGGTGGCCGCAGTGGCTGAGGCCGAGCAGCTGTGGGAGGCCAGCGTCCGGCTGACCACGCGTCACCTGCTGGAGACAGTTGGGAACATCCACACCCTCCTTGTGAGTCCCCATGACAGCCCCCGTGGCCGCGTGGTGGCCGAGCGGTGCCAAAGAGCCATCGAGGACATCCCGAGGTTGCTGTGGGCACAGCGACGTCCCGTCATTGTGGCGGTGACGCCACTGGGGACATCAGTGGTGTCACGCATCCTCTCCTCCCTCCCTGCACGATGTTTGAGGCAAATTTATGGAATCTTCTGGAAATTTTCATTGAAACTGTTCCAAATCCTGATGGGAATTCTTGGGGTGATGTCACTGGGGACACTTGGGGACACACAAGAACACGCATTGCCACTCAGGGATGTTCAGGGATACTCAGGAACATTCAGGGACACTTGGGGACACGCAGGGGTGCAGGGGCAGGGGCTGAATAAGCCCCTTCGATGCCTTGTAGGAGAGGCAGCAGAGCCAGGTTATAAATGACAATATCAATGACAATATCAATGACAATACAATATTGGCTTTCACATTCACGTATCAGCTTTTGCACACTGTTATTGATCACAACGATTTTAATACGGTGTAATTTGTAATTCCTTTCAGCTGCTTTTTGGTATAACATAATCTATCAGTTTATGTGTGCACTGTGTAGCCCACAGAAATGGCAGTGTAATAAAACACTATAGTATAGTAGGCATTAGCAAAATATTAAAATAGAGACTGCACAATGCTAACATGCTTTTATATTATAACTATTATAACTAACTTTTATATTAAACTAACTCAGAGAATGATGTTGTCTTAGTTTGAAAGGCAGGTGTTTGCCAGGGAAAGCCAGAGCCTCCCTTGGAATGGAGAATGTAAACTCCCTCCCTCTGAATTATTATCATTTTGAAAATTCAGGGGCTCTCAGGCACAGGTATGGGGACAGGAATCACAGTTCTTTACTGGTGTGTATAACCAGGCAAACAAACAACACCAACCACAGCATTGATAACAAACAGAACCAGGAACCCAGGAACAGCTTCCCTGAGTGCGGCACTTTCCCCTGGGGTGCAGTTCCGGGCACAGCCGACAGGGGCGCTGGTGGCTCCTGGTGGGCAGGGCAGGTGCGATGATCCCCCCACGGCTGCAGGGGGCGCTGTGGTGCGGGCTCGGGGAGCGCGCAGTGATAGCGACTTTGTCCGGGCTGGATGGAGGAGAGGCTTTGCTTCACAAAGCCCTGGGGCTGCTGATCCCAGTGCCCCAGTAGGACTCTCGGAAGCAGCAAGCTGGGCCAGCAAGATGTCTCAGCAGGCAGGGGGTGCAGGGCTATGGTGCAGTGAAAGCTTGGAGCAGTGCTGAAGAAGCAGCAGGGGTGGGACAGCAGCAGCCCGGCTCCCAGCAGGGCAGAGAGGGTTGAGCTCAAGATCCCAGGCACTCATGCAGAAGGGGCTAGGTTCCTCTTTTAGTGAGGTGGGTATTAATAAGTCCCATATCAGTGGCTGCTCTTGCAGGCAAATGCTCACCCCACAGCAGAAGAAAGCAGGACCGAGGCGGGCTCCAGCGGCAGCAGCGAATTCCCTTCCCCAAGCAGCAGCTCCAATTGTCCTCCCCCAAAGCCGAGAGAGAGAGAGAGCGCGAGAGAGCCAGCAGCTGCCCCAGCTCCATCTTTTACCTGCCCAATTCTCACGGTATCTCTGCCCCTCGGAGACAAAATCCCAGATTATGTTGCATTGTGCCTTTAACATTACCCTAAGGTTTCCAAGGTGGGTTCGCTTTGGGGCTTCTCCCTCCCCAGGATAGAATTACCTGGCCAATCCAAAGGGGTTTGATTTTAATATAAGGGGTCTTCTTACCACCCCTGGAAAAATTCCAAGGAGGTTGTCGAAGGGATTGGCCAGAAGAGAAATGGCCCACCCCTCTGCAAAGGTGATTTGACCCTTAGGCTGCCCTTCTACCCTTGGGTCACACCCCTCCCTCTCAGATTGGTCAGTTCACTGCCCTACCCCCTTCCCTCTCTCCTGGGTAAAACCCGGGGAGAGCCGCATGGTCTTTGTTCTGCGCTGGAAGTCACACTGTTCAGAAGTCCTGCAGGGACTAGAATAAACCTCTGGATGAAATTTCCACGCGGATCCGGTCTCCTATCTTCACTGATTGTCCTGCCTTTCTGAGGGGGTCACACAGGATTTATCCTGCCACAGCTCATTGCTGCACCCCGGGTCTGACGCTGCCTGGAGCCTTGGGACAAGCCCAGACTTGCCTGAGTGGTCTGTGCTTGTAGCTGGCAGTGCAAAGAGAATATCCCTGTGGGATGAACCATGGAGTTGTTCTCCCAGCATGGCTACCACGGAATATCCCTGTTCCAAGCTGTGATTAGTCACAGCTTTAAGAGAAGTGCAACCAGATGCCCTCCTCCCCCGAGCTTGATCACTCTTTGTGTTTCCTCAAGTACCCAGTTGTTAGTGTTTCCCAGCAACTTATGGGGAAAAGTTATGTAAGTAAGAAGGAACAAAATGAAAGAAACCTAACCTGCAACACATGGGCATAGTCACAGTCACAGTTACCACATGGTCATGGTCATCTCGTGATCATCTTGTGGTCAACTCATGGCCTCAATCATTTCATGGTCATCTCATAGTCATGGTTGTCTCATGGTCAACTCATTGCCACAATCATATCATGGTCATGTCAGGATCATAGGTGAGTTATTGTCATGGCCATCTCATGGTCATTGTCATGGCCATCTCATGGTCATGTGTAGCAATGGAGAACAAAGACACATGGACCTCCTTGCTTGCTTCAAAGAAGATCATTTATTGTAACCAACCGAGCCTTTTTAAACTCTAAACTTAACCCAAACTTCACCAAACTTAACTGAAACAAGCACACATTGGCTGCCTGTCACTGTGGTTTCGCTGTTGATGCCTCCCTTTAGCCAGTCAGCTCTCCAATCATGTGGTGTCCACACATCTCCCCAAACAATCACTGCCTCACCCATGAGGTGACCACCAACCCACTCTCTGTCAATCTGGCCTGCAGCTGAACCCTTCCCAGAGTGTTTTCTGGTGAATAAAAGTGAACGGAAGTGAACAGGAATTAACAAAGGTGGAAAAGGTCCTTATTCTGCAAGGCTTTCCTTATTTCCCACAGTTATGGTCATCACCATCATCTTCTGGTCATGGTCATCTCATGGTCTTGATCACCACATAGCCATGGTGTGTTGTGGTCATCTCATGGTCACCTCTTGGTTGAGATCGTGTCATGGTCACAGTCATGGTCATCTGTAGCAGAATTTTTTAGGGAACGTGGGCATGAGGTATTTTGGAATGAGATTTGAACTACCCCAAACTGGGCTTCAGTTTCAGGCCTGCCTGGAAGTAGACAGACCTGTGGCGCAGTTAAAAATTTATTTTAAGGTGTCTTTAAGTATTAGATAGCATAGTCATAGTGTGGTTATGGTGCCTTCCTTAAGGGCAAAATTGTTTACATTCTTTCTTCCACTGAATGCCAATTAGAAAACACCTGTAACTGTAAACTATCTAAAACTGTATTTTACCCCCCCTTTCCGGAAGAATAAACAGAGAACGCATGATCTAACCAAATTGGTCGTATGTGCGTTGCTCGGTCCAGCTTCCTTTAATTAGAAGTTCCCTGGTTTCATCTGGTGCCCAAACAGGGACAAAGTTCACTTAAATGAGGTTTTTGTTCACTTGAATGCGGTTTTGATTGCTTAAATGCAGAGTTTTGATTGCTTAAATGCAGAGTTTTGATTCGCTTTAATGCGGTTTGAAGTTTGCGCTTTAATGCGGTTTTGAAGTTCGCCTAAACGCGGAAGGAGTCTCCGTGCTTGCCTCTGGACCAGAGCGAGTGGGAACCGAGTTTCCCCTGAACTGCGGATGGTGCCGAAATGAGCGAAGGAGCTGGGAAGCTGGAAGCGTGATCGTGGAGTTTCATTTGAAGAGAAACAGCAACACGCAGTGGAGAGAGAGGTAAGCCGCGGTCTTGAAACAAAGGAATCGAAAGTAAGATGGAAAAAGAATTCCAGGCCGCTACTCAGCTTCTAGCAAATATTATCTCAAACAGAGGAAATAAGATTAAAGAAAGTGAATTAGATCAGTTGGCCCTATGGGCCAGGAAGAGAGGGAAATTGAGCAAACCATCGCTCGTGTTTAGTGAAACAGAGTGGAAAGAAATAGGCGAGTTGCTATGGGATCTCGCCATCAATGGTGGGAGAGAAGGAAAGCTGGCTCAGGAGTTAGGAGCCACTTGGAAAAAGATTATTAATACCTTGCAGTCATTCTCGGCTGAGCGAAAGGCCACCCAGGCGGCGATCCAAGCTCTCGAAGGGGTAGCGGATGAAACAAAAGAAATCCAGAGATCTTCTAAGGTTGCAAGGTTTTTCGGCATCAGTACCACGCATTCAGTAAGTGGAAATGCAGCTCCAATTTGTTCCATGCTGCAAGAGGTAGTGAACGCGGTCTCGGAGTGCGTGGCTCAGCCACTGGAAGTGCCTCCCGTGACAGCCAGGCAGACTGAGATAGAACAGGAAGCGCCGCACTCCCCAGACCCAGGGGGCGTGGTGGAAGATGAGATCCTAGGCAGAGCTGAAGGCGGAGAGGGGCGGAGAGCAGGGCAGTGAGGAGAGCGAGGTGGCGCGGCTCCCTCCCCCACTGGAAAACCAAGCGGCAGCGGTGTGGACAGGAGCAGCCCGCATCATACAGCCACGGCTCCACAGCCAGCCACGGTGCAGCCAGCAGCTCATTTTTCAGCAAGCCACAGCGGCGCAGTGCCCCCTGCCCTCTGACTCCAATTCAGATGGTGAAAATCCCGATCCCAATTTTCATGACACACCGCAACTGCAGAACCAATCACAACGTGCAAACGAACTGCAGCAAATAATAGCCATGCTTGCTGAATTATCAAACCGCCAAACTGAATTAGAACAGCAGATGGCTGCGGTTTCCCAGTTTTCCCCACAAAACAGGCAGAATTTCACAGGTTTGCAGTCTGCACAGCCTGCTCCATCGTTTCCACCTCCTGCACAGCAGATGGCGCTGCCAGTCACCCAACAGAACCCGATACAGAGGCACTGGGCCAGCGTCTTGAAACAGGTGCTTGTCCAGTTCTTATAGAAAATGCCAGGCTCGGTGGGTGCCCTATGAATGGAAGGTATTGAGCTCAGAAAAGCAAACAGTTGCTACTTATGGAATTAGATCTGAAGCAGCAAAAAACATAATTCAGTACATCTTCACAGCAGATCTACTTTGCCCTGCAGATTGTACTAACATCGCTTCACTGCTGTTAACACCCTCACAGCTCCTCATTTTTGAAAGAGTGGAGGCGTTTGGCAATTGAAGAGGCAAATAAACATCAACAAGCAGGGGATCCTTTTTATGGTCTTCAACCCGACATGCTGACAGGACAAGGACCGTATGCTGCAACCAATGTCCAGCTCACCTTCCCCATTGAGATTCATCAGATGGCTCAAACATTGGCCCACAGAGCCTTGCTTCTGGTTCCTGACAAGAAGAAACCTGCACCATATGCTATCATCAGGCAAGGGGCCACAGAACCATATGGACAATTACTGATAGACTGTCAGCTGCTTTAAAAGATGCACAAGACCTAAATACAAACGGCAGGAATACCTATTTTGTTCCCTCGCCTTTGAAAATACCAATTCACGTACCAGAGCCATCCTAGCCTCCCTCCCTCAAGGTTGTGCAGTTGACGAGATGCTGATACAAGCAACCAGAGTGGAACAAAGTGACCAGACAGCAGCGTTCGCAGCGGCCATGAAAGATGCAATGCAGAAACAAGCACACATCATTGCAGCAGCTCTGTCAGGCGGCAACATCAATTATCCCAGCAACAACGAAAATCCATCATCTGACATTCCTGATTTTCAGTGTGGTGAAACAGGCCATGTCATGCTAGGGCCTGCACAGACAACTTTGGACTCCCTTGAATGATGCACAAGGGATGAAAGAAGGAAAAAACCTGCAGTTGTGGTACATCACCATGCAGTGAAGAAGGGAAGACCACAGGCAATTCCAGGACTTTATGTTTATCACAAGAACATGAGAATGGGTGAATGACAAAGACTGAGTTTTATGTTATTTAATGTTTGTACTTGTATGTGTGTTTCTGCAGGAGAAGCAGAACCTGTTTGGTGCCGAGTCGATTTACCCGTGTATGTTCCCAGTCAGAGATAACAGCTAACAGTGATAACAACGGTGACAACAGCAATATACCTGGAGCAGCTGTGATAACCCTGAAACTGCTGAGAACTGACTTTGTAAAATATAGAAAATAGTTATTTAGTTATAAGATTAAGTTTAGTAATAAGTTGTTTTTAGTATTTAGAATTAAGTAATAACAGTTAAATGAAGTGTTTGTTTTAGTTAGTGGTTTAGTGAAAAAGGTATAACTATACCATTTAAGTTTTTTTTGTATTTGTTTAATTGGAGTGTTGGTAAATTTTATGACAGAATTTAGAGCTTGGACTTAATCCAAAATTAACCCAGAGAGTGTTTTGAGAGCACAAGCTGTTGCCGTTGCACAAAATTTGAAAGTCACTGGTGCTGAGCCCCAAGAACTCGACCTTTTGGGTTCTGTGCCAGGCAATTATTGTTTAGGTTTTAGGCATTTTGTTATAAACTAAAGTTTGTTGATTGTAAAGGAAAACAACATAACATTTAGTATGTTCAGCGAGCTTGCTGCGGATGTTAACAACATTTGTCATGCAGTTCTTCAAAACAGAGCCACGATTGACTTCCTCCTTCTCGCTCAAGGGCAGGGATGTGATGAGTTTGAGGACATGTGCTGCATGAATTTGTCAGACCATTTTTAATTGATTTATAACCAGCTTTTATAGCTGAAGAGCAACATTAGAAAATTGTGGTTTTTGACACTCCATTTGACAAATGGTTTGATTTATGCGGTTTTATTGGGTGGATCAAAGATTTGATCTGTTTTGGTGTGGTTATTTTGTTGTTATTATAGTTATTTTAGTCTTTATATTTGTTTGTTATAATGTATGCAAAAATAATGAGCTATATTTTTAAGTTATCTTAAAAAGAAAATGGGGGAGATGTAGCAAATTGAGCTGAACTACCCCAAACTGGGCCTCAGTTTCAGGCCTGCCTAGAAGTAGACAGAGCTGTGGCGCAGTTAGTAATTCACTTTAAGGTGTGTTTAAGCATTAGATAGCATAGTTATAGTGTGGTTACAGTGACTTCCTTAAGGGTGAAATTGTTTACATTCTTTCTTACACTGAATGCCAATTAGAAAACATCTGTAACTGTAAACTATCTGAAACTGTATTTAACCCCCCTTCCTGGAGAAATAAAGGGAGAACGCATGATCTAACCAAATTGGTCGTATGTGCGTTGCTCAGTCCAGCTTCCCACTTTAATTACGAGTTCCCTGGTTTCACCATCCCTCTGGGCGAGACATTACTTTAGAAATTTTGGTGTTGTCCCATTTCAACAATTGTTCAGGGGTTAAACTTTCACCTTTCCAGGGCCATCTCTCAGCAGACTGCAGGCCGCCACATAGCCAGCAATTTGTTAGTCCTAGTTCAGTAGCTACCTCTTGCATTAATTCTATTAACAGGTTTTTATTCATTGACCCAAGGTCCTTCTCACTATATTGCTTTTCCAATTGTTCATAATGTATGCTTAATGTCTTCAACCTTCCTAGTTCTAATTTCTTTTTCTTTGCCTCCAATTCTTGTCTTTTTAGTTCAAGAGATACTTGTTTAATTTTACTCTCCGTGTCCAATCCCTCTTCATCTTTAGAAAAGCAAAAAACCCTCTCATATTTGATGCATACCCTTTCATCATTATCTCCCAATAAATCTAAGATGATAGGTTCGGTTTTTAAAGATAACCTATCATATTTTAAGTTCTTTCCTACCCAATATGTTTTCCCATTCATCACACACATTTCTAGTTCATTTTTGTCATAACACAGCTGGTTTTCCTGATAGTAGGCTATAAAAGTAGAATCTTTTTTGTTCTCTACTCGCATGGTGCGGTTGCATCTGGTGCACATGGGCAATATTGATACTTGATGAGCAACCTCCCTTCTTATCCTATTTATCCTCTCTATTCTCTTTTCGCTTGACCGCTTCTTAGGCCTTACCTTTTGGATAAAGCAAGTGGCTTTCTGGTTTATTGCACAAATTATGTAACGTCTGCTGTTGGACTCACAGTATTTTTCGGTTCCCAGATTACAATACCCTGGGTTTGGGGTCATAACGCTTTCATTTACGTTCTTTTGCCCTTGGTTAAAGCAGCGGGCACATGCCGGGTCTGATGCTCTCTCCTCTGGTGCCACCTCAGTCGCACAGTACACGGCTAGGCTCAGGATAATCAGGAATTCCCACCGGGAGGTCCCTCTGCATCTGCCAACGCCCGCTGTGTTGTTAACAACGGCGTGGGAGCCCATCTTCTCTGCAGCAAGGCCTCTCCTCCGGGATTCCATATCCCTCACGAGCTGCGAATCGCCTCTTAAAGGCGTTCCACCTAGAGAGCTTAACCGGGCTTGCCTTGCTGTTGTAATTCACTTTTCCTAAATGGTTCTGTTCCCCTGCAACATGTATAGTTCATTACCAAGTTGTTGTAAACCACTGTAACCCCTTTGTTAAACCTGACCCCTCCTACCCTCAGTATCCCATTGGTCCAAGCCTTGAGTCTGCCCCTGGCTGGAAAAGGTTATTTAAGCTAAGGATGAAAGGGGGCAGGTGTCTCTCTTTGGTCTTTGCTCTCTTGGTCTCTTGGGCTCTTTCTTTTCTTGCTCTCTTGGGGTCTTGGACTCTCTCCCTCTCTCTCCCTTCTCGCCCTCCCCCTCTCTCCTGTGGGAGCCATGCCGCTCCCCCCTGCTGTGGGACCCCCAAATAAACCCTGAACAACACCCTCGAAAGCCATGTGGTGTTTTTTCTGCCTGCGTGCTGCCATTACCTGCTACATGTAGCCAAGAGAATCTTCCCTAAAGCTTTGGTAATGCTCCTGTACCCCACCCCCCCTTTCAAGACCCGAAAGGCCTTGTTGCCAGTTTCTCCTGCAGATGCTAGCCGGGCAGAGGAGGAAAAGCAGGAGGCTGCAACAGATGGCGCCCAGCGTGGGGCACAGACTCGAAGAAAGAACAAGAAAAGCTTCTGAGGACTGCTGAAGGGACATTAAAATCGTGGACTTTAAGAGGTGAATTTGAGAAGGACCAGCGAGAAGCTGCACTGTTACACAAAGCTCCGACTAAACTACGAGGTTTGAGACTTTGTATCGAAATGCCTCAGAGAGACACCCTGAAGCTGCACAGCCTTTGCCGGTCAGTTTCTGTGCCTGCAGTGTTTGGCTTCACCCGAGTTCACCGATCCTAGAACTGCCTGTTGTAAGTTCTGCTACCTTCCCCTTAGCCTCACCCTCTCCTCCCCTAACTGCCTTCCCCTGCCCCTTCTCCCTAACTCCTTTCCCAGCCCATCTTCCCCTGAACAAACCCTCAGGAATTCTGCCCTCCATCCCGTGCTGCTGAGCCACGTGCTCTCGGCCACGTGGTCCAAGATGGCGCCGGCCGTTCTCCACCCCTTCTATCACGAGCCTATCCCCTCCCCAGCTCCCGGCTCTCGCACTTCCCCCTCTGCTTCCCTCGGTGGGGGGCAGAGCTAGCTGCCGAGGTCGGCCGAGGCCGGGGGTGCCTCCCCCACTCCCTGCTGTGCCGCGGGGTGAGGGGAGGGGGCCGGCAAGCCGGGCCGCTGTGGGTGCCGTCGGGAGCCCCCTGCGCGAGGCGCGGGGCTGCTGTGCTGCAATAATGCTGGCCGCGGTTTCCGCCATCGCCGCTCCGTGCTGGAGGGCATGCCGCGGGGTGCGGGGCCGCCAGCTGCGGCGCGCCGGCAGAGTGAGGGGCCACCGCCTGCTCGCAGCGCTCGCCCAGCCCGGGTCGTCCTCTGCGCCCGTAAGCCGGGGGCAGCGGGGTCCCGCGGTCCTTCCGGGGACAGCAGATCAGGCTGGACGCCCCGACGCCACGCTGCGCCTGCCCCCGTCCCGTGCACCCGGTCCAACACCACCCCCACCCCATTCCCAGCTCCTTCTAAAAACCTCCTCCCCTCTCTATTCGTATGCAAATCCAGTCTTTCTAGCTTCTCCACCACACCCTGCCGAACGGGTTTCACCAGCTACAGTCTTGCATTCTAAACTTGCAAAACCAGTTTTGCCACTCTCCCTCCTCTCCCCCCGCCCCCGGGGGCGGGGATCGTGGAGCCCCTGCTTCCCACTGTATCCCTATGCTCTCTCCTCCATCCCAAAAACACTACCAGTTTCGGCAGCCTGTTTTAATGCTAATGTGTGCTTACTTCATTAGATTGTAAATCCTACCCCATGGTTCCCTCCCCTGTTATTCCAGAAGCAAGATAAGGGGTAGAAACCGCTGAATGAGCATGGATCAGCTTGAGCTGCTGCTGCCTCTCCGCTACCCCATGTCTTTCTTTGTCATACCTAACCCCTGTTCCTATTTCAAGGGTAGTTCGTTGGCAGCAAACCGCACCGCGCAGAGTAGCCCAGGATTGTCTGTAGTCTCTCTGGCTCCCTACGATCTCCCCAGTCCCCATTTCCTATCCACTAGTCCTGAACAGAAAGAGCTCGCTGCTTAGGACCCTTATTCCTCTATCCTTTATACCTTTTCATGCAATACCTTATTTTCTTTCCACTTCCCTCCCATCCCCATGGGACAGTTTTTACAACTGAGTGTTTTATGTTTCTCCTGATTTAAGTGTGTGTTCATTTTGCAGATTCTCCCGTTTTCAGTTTTGGAAGTTGTGCCTGTTGAGTCACGAGGGTAGACCTAATGGGAAGCAGTTTTCAAACTGTCTCTTGAGAGCGTTGAGCGTGGTTAGGTTTATGCTGTCCTTGGTAAGGCTTATACCAAGGGTGACCGACAACCCTGTTAGGATAGTGCCTGGAAGTATGAACGGTTTTGTTTTTTTGTTTTTTTTGTAGCCAATGTTCCCTAAAAAGGTTGTAGCAGAAGCTACAGTTTTTTTTTATTTTTACAGTGAGGGCTAAAACCTAAACTGGGTGTGGAAGCCATAGCTGAGAAAAGCCAGTTGGGGGGAGAAAGAAGCTGGACTCAGATCCGTGAATCACAGTCCCCTGCAGGCGCAAGCGGTCCTGGGGATCCAAGGTGAGGATCTGAAGTCACAGGGTTCAGGAACAGACATGCAGCAGTCTAAACCGGGGGCTGCAGTAGTCTGGAAAGCCGGTTGGAGAATGTTAAGCACTTTGGGCCGGTTGCGTCAACAGGTTAACCCCAAAACTTCTATGTGAGCTAAGTGCCAAGGGCCAAGAGCCAAAAAGGCCACTAGCTGGCTGCGGAAATGCGCTCGGAGTGCCCCTAAATATCCATGAATCACAGTCCCCTGCAGGCGCAAGCGGTCCTGGGGATCCAAGGTGAAGATACAGGGCCAGAGTCTAAATGCCAGTAGCTTGGCTGCGAGAAGTCCTCCCGAGTCGCCCCTTAAGCACTAGCCCATGTTTAATTTCATAAACAGCTTCATTTTAAGTATATATGTGCGTTTCATTATTCATTTTAAGATCTGCAATATGGACCCACTTACCCCAGTTTTATGTCACTTGTTTTAATCAATTTTTATTGCATTTTTGTTTCTTGTCAACCCTATTTGTTGTTTTCTCGATAATATAGTTTTGTTTTCTTCCCCATCCTAAGTATCAAGTCAATTTAGTCTGTAATTACAAAGTCAAAAGAAAAAACAAAAAGGCCTGCACTGCAACTGAAAGCCAGCAAGCAAAATTTAGAGCCACAAGATATAGACAGTGTGTTGCAACCAAAAAGCTACCAAACATCACCATCAAGTACAAACATCAACTCAAATAAGACTGTTCACAATACATTAAAAAAAGACTCACTATATTCAATTTTAAAGCATAATCCTCTCTCCAAATGTGTTTATTCTTGCTGCCAAACTGTGTAACTGTTATTTTGTCTTAAACTGTTAATTGTCATAAGTACTTTCATCTGCATTTTTTTATTAACAGAAAAAGAGTGAGATGTTGTAATTCACTTTTCCTAAATGGTTCTGTTCCCCTGCAACATGTATAGTTCATTACCAAGTTGTTGTAAACCACTGTAACCCCTTTGTTAAACCTGACCCCTCCTACCCTCAGTATCCCATTGGTCCAAGCCTTGAGTCTGCCCCTGGCTGGAAAAGGTTATTTAAGCTAAGGATGAAAGGGGGCAGGTGTCTCTCTTTGGTCTTTGCTCTCTTGGTCTCTTGGGCTCTTTCTTTTCTTGCTCTCTTGGGGTCTTGGACTCTCTCCCTCTCTCTCCCTTCTCGCCCTCCCCCTCTCTCCTGTGGGAGCCATGCCGCTCCCCCCTGCTGTGGGACCCCCAAATAAACCCTGAACAACACCCTCGAAAGCCATGTGGTGTTTTTTCTGCCTGCGTGCTGCCATTACCTGCTACATGTAGCCAAGAGAATCTTCCCTAAAGCTTTGGTAATGCTCCTGTACCCCACCCCCCCTTTCAAGACCCGAAAGACCTTGTTGCCAGTTTCTCCTGCAGATGCTAGCCGGGCAGAGGAGGAAAAGCAGGAGGCTGCAACACCTTGCAAGGGGTTTTGTTTGTCCTTCGGCACTCAATTCCTAATATGTGAGCTTTTTCTTCTAATTTTCCCCTGATCCCCTTTTTATATACCAAATGCCAAAGGGGGAGCCACGTTCCAGTATCCTTAGATTTATGGCAAGGACTAAGATTTTTGCGGTCAATTGCACCTCTTCTTCTAAACACTTAGTACACAAGGCCCTGGGTCTCACCCCCTCCTGCAATGCACTACTCAAATCTCACGACAGTATACACATTCAAAATCTACACACGGATAACATGCACCGGTTTTATGCAACTTATCGTATTTCTCATTTATCAGTCCATTTCTGTCTTGGGGTTTCTGATCCCTGCGTCTCCTTCCTCGTTCTTGGGTGTTGGGTTTCAGTCCTCTGTTTCTCCCTCCCGGGTCTTCTCTCCCTCTGTCTGCGCACTGCAGTTCCTCTTGTTGGGGGAGGAACAAGAAAAGGGTGAGGGGCGTTCGGGGCTTCTTTCAGACCCTTTGGATACCGTGGGTGCGGGGTTTGCACGATTTTTCTGTTTCAATAATGGAGCGTATTCTCAGGTTTAAACTAAAGTCTCTTCTTCTTTTGTTCTAGATCGGGGCACGCTCCCGATAACTCGATTTTCTGTTGTTCTTGTGTTTTAAATAAAACCTCACCTGGTGTGTTAAGTAGCCTGTTTTCCAAATTGGTCGCCCTCCCCTCAGGAGAAGGGCAGCTACCCTTCTACACAGATTGCGCTCACCTCTTTCCTTTTGTAGGCTCAACACTTACTTCCCCCTCTTTCTTCTTATTTGTTTGATTTGCTAGTTTCTTAAGACCTTATGATGGTTTCATCACTTACTATATTTTATGTCACTGGGAGAACATAAAGAGCAAAACAGGCTTATCTTCAAATTACAAAGGTAGTTTATTTACACACACTGAAAGGATAAAATAGGAAGGAAAAAAAAGAACAACAAATGAAACTTCTAAAACATCCTTCCTTCCCTCTCCAAGTTTTCACTTTTCTTCATTCAACATAAGAAGACATGACCTGCCACTCCAGCCAGTTTTACGATTTTAAGATAATCTTTCATCAGTTCTTCAGGAAAGGAGTCTTTCTTGGTTCCAATAGAGACCTTGTCTGCAAGGACTTTAAAAGACCTTGCAAACCAATGAAATCCTACCCATTTCACAGTTTTCTTAACACTGAAAACATGGGCCATGTACTCAACACACCGCAAACTGGGGTGTCGCCTATTAAAGGTGTCTCACTTCAAGGGCGAAGGATTTTCTTATCAAATTAATTTTACTCAGTCCATCACACAATACCTTTGCTTAAAAATCTACACATAAAACAATCACCTCCCTAAAATGCATATTTTTCATAGTTTAAAGGAATAGTTCAGTTCAGTCTCTATGGTACTAGAAAAGTCCAGCTAGAATTTTTGCCACTCCTCCTCCTCTGCCTTAAAGGCTTTTTCACTCTCTCTTCACTGACTTTAGCTCCATGCTATATCTCCTTATGGTTCAATCACTATATCTGTCCTCCCTCCAAGGGAAAGGCTCAGAAGAATTCATTTGCTGGCAGGAAAGAGTTAAAATTGTCAGGCCTGCAGGGCTGCCCACATGATCTTCCTGTGGCGGGAACTAAAAAGTCTGAAGGCCGCCTCAGAACTGCTTGCTGGATTGTTTCTTTTCCACCCTTCTGTCTCAAATGTGGCTGCTGGGAGCTGTTTCCTGAGGCCTGAAGGGACGGGGTGGGTGGCGGCAGCGACAGTGGAACATTCTCTGGTCCTGGCCGGTGACAGAGGCGGCTGCCGCTGGAGCTTCTCTTCCCCATCCCCCGCTGCTGCTGTTCCCAGGCCCAGACATGGCTGAGCTGCTCCCCCCACAGGCAGCGGCTCCCAGGGACCCCGGCCGGGCCCGACCAGGGGCACCAAGCCTCGCTGAGCAGGGCCGGGCTCCGTGCTGCCCGATGTTACCTGGTGGCTCAGCCGGAAGAAAGAGAGCCCCTCCCCACACTCTCAGCTTTATATGAGTATTACTCAAAAGTTGTAGTCTACTTTTTCAATGGTCAAACTACCCGCCAATTAAAAAACTGATTCTTGATTGGACTGTTCTTTCTAACAAAATCTAAACTATTTTAACCCATGACAGCTGCATTTTCAGGCAGGTTCCTTCACCGCTGCCCCTGCAGGGGCTGAGAGAGCAGGGCTGGCCAGTGCCACAGCGCCCCCTGCAGCCATGGAGGACTCACCGCACCCACCCTGTGCCGCCGGGAGCCAGCAGCGCCCCCACTGGCCCTGCCCGGAACTGCACCAGAGTGACGGTGCCTGCATCCCAGGCAGGGCTGGCGCTGGGTTTGTGCTTTTGTTTGTTGTTGCTGCCGGTGCTGTTGTTTGTTTGCCTCATTCTATATATTCCAGTAAAGAACTGTTATTCCTGTTCCCATAGCTTTGCCTGAAAGCCCCGTCATTTATATATACTTTATATATATATCTATACCTTGATATAATAATAATAATATTATAATAATAAAAAGTTATAATACTTTGGAGGGAAGGTGGCCGTATTTTCCATTCCAAGGGAGGTTCCAGCCTTCTTTGGCAGACACCTTTAAAGCAGGATGCCGTCCCTTTGGCAGCAGCAGGCATGGCACCGTTTGCCTTGACCTGGAGTGGCGTCCAGAGCTCTTGGAACTCACTGGAATTCTCAGCCCCAGCTTCTGCCATGGACTCATTCCATGTGCCCTGGGAATTGGAAGGCTCTGGAACACCCACAGGGCCTTGATGACATCATCATGTGGGGAAAATGGCAGAGGAAGGGTTTGGGACAAAGGAGAAGAGATTCCAGAGCCTCCTGAAGGCCGCTTTGGCCATCAGAGCAATGAGGGTCCAGGGCCCAGCCAGGTTCCTCTGGTGAAGGAAACATGCGGGGGGAAGTGTCCAGGATTTGTTCCCTCTCAGGGGCTTTTCCTGGAATTCGTTCCTTTTGTGACCCTTTGGATTCTGAACCTTGTTGCTGTTGGGTTTGTTCTCTCGTTGCCGTTTGCAGGAAATTGTTCTTCTCTCAGCCATCTTTGCCTTTTGTGCCTCCACTGCCAGTGGGAGAGGCAGCAGACCCTGGTTTTTAGTGTCGGCCCAGAACTGGGGAATCCCATTCCTAAAGCCCGACAGAGCTGAACAATGAAATGCCATTTCTGCCAGTGTAACCAAAAAGCTGCATTTTGGTGCCAATTGACAGGGCAAGGAGTCCTGTGCTCCCCTGGCACTGGGAGGAGAGATGGGGAGCCATAGATATACTGGGAGTACTGAGAAGGGAATTGCAGAGCCACTGGAAGTACTGGGATCTACTGGGAGCAATTGGGTGGCACTGGGAGGGGAAACAGGGAGCCCCTGTGGGTACTGGGAGCACTGGGGAGGGAATGGGGAAGCCTCTGAGGGTGCTGGGAGCACTTGGATGTGGAATGGGGAGCAAATGGAAGGGGAGTGGGGAGCCCTAAGGGGTTCTGGGGCCACGGGGAGCTCTGGGTGCCCTGGGCAGACTCACACGGGACCCCCACTTGTGCCCACCAACCCAGGAATATTGGGCACCCACGGCAGCAGTGGGGGGACACAGACAGCTGTGGCTGCCCATGGGTGGGGTCCCCCAATGTCCCCCAGATCCCCCAGTGCCCACCCGTGTCCCGAAGGTCACAGCACATTCCCGTAGATGTCAGTGCACTCCTGCTATCGCCCATGGGGTCCCCACAGCTCGGCGTAGGTCACCTGGGCATCCTGGAGCGTGGTGGCACGGGGGGACGCTGCGAGGGACAGCGGCTGTGGGATCTGGGTGGGGGTGACACCCGTGGGTGACGTGTCCCTCTGCCTGTGTCCCACCCTGGATTCACCCCCCCTCTGCTCGGTGCTCACGACGTGGGTGTACAGCACCTCCCCCTCTTCTGGGGGGGCCAGGGAATCTGGGGGGACCCTGTGGGGAGAAAGGGGATGTGTGGGAGGGGATGGGGGGGTCTTGGCGGCTGGGGTGAAAGGGGACAGGGTGGTTTGAGCCCCCCACTCACCTTTCCTGCTGCTTCCTGGCAGCTGCAAAAGGAAAGAGGGGAGGGGTAACTCTTGGGGGTCCCCAAGGCCCCCTCAGGAATCCTGAAACCCCACTGGACCCTCAGTTTCTCCCAGGACCCCTGAGCATCCCTGATGGCCCCCAGAACCCCTGAACCACCCCAGTGCTCTGGACCCCCTGAGCCCCCAGGAGCCCAAGCCTGGCAGGGAAGGGGGACCCCCCAAATTCCCCCAGGATCACAGAGAGAAGCCCCAAGATCCCTGCAAGACCCTCCAACACCTCCCCAAATCCTTGAGGATCCCGAGCAAAGGTCCTGAGCGTTCAGTGCTGCCCAAGGCAGGGGCTGTGGGTGCTGCCCATCACCCCCACATTCCAGGTGGCCTCCCCACCTCCCGAATGCCCCCAGTGCCTCCCCACCTCCCCTTATCCCCATTGTCACCCACCCTGGCGATGCCACCGGTGCCAGCCCACAGCCACAGTCACGAGCAGGAGCAGGAAGAGGAGGGACCCGCCAAGCCCTGCGGCGACTGCTGGGGACAGAAGGGACACGTCAGGGTCACCTGTCACTCTGCAGGTACTGCACTCCCTGATGACCCTGTGTGACCCCACCTGTGTCCCCATGTCCCTGTGGTGTCACCTCCAGGGCCAGCTCAGGGCTGAGTGCCCGGAACACGTGGTGCCCGTCCTGTCCCAGCTGGTTGGTGGCCACGCACTGGTAGGTGCCCGAATGTCCCACAGTGACGTCCCCGAGCTCCAGGAAGGAACCCCGGGCCACCTCCTGCCCGTTTTTCAGCCAGGTGAAGGTGACAGGGGCTGAGCCCACCAGCACTGAGCAGCGCAGGGTCACGGGGTCACCTGGGCACACCTGCTGTGACAGGGGACCGGGGCTGATGGTGGCATTGGCCACGGGCACTGCGGGGACACAGATGGTGATGAGGTCACAGGGAGGGGCTGGCAGCCGACTCGGGGGTGGATGGGTGTGATTAGGGATGTCGTGGGTGGGGTCACCCCACAGAGAGGGATGAGGGGACACAGGGCAGAGGTGAATTGCAGAGGGGAGGTGAGGACGGTGACTCTGGGGGCTTTGTGGCTGTCAGGATGTTGGAGTTGCAGCCCTGGGGGTGCTCACCTTGCACTCTCACTGTCACTGCGGCTGACAGTGACAGCCTGGAGATCACCGAGCCCTCGCAGCAGTAGCGGCCGCCATGGTGCAGCCGCATGGGGGACAGGGACAGCTCGGTCCCCCTTTGGGACCCCCCCGCATCCTTCTGGTCCTGGTAGAATCGCAGCCCGGTGACCGAAATGTCCTGCAGGACCCGGCAGCGCAGTGTCACCGTGTCCCCCTCCAGCAGCGGCCGTGCCGGCACCTGCAGCACCAGCGGGTCTGGGGGACAGGGGGGTGTGGTCACACCGAGTAGGGGGGGGTCCTGTTTTCACGGGGACCCCCTCTGGGTCACACCCAGAGCAACAGGAACCCCAGGTTTCCCAGAATGTGTCCCCCAGCACTGGGATTCTCTGTGTGCAGGGGACGGGCTCTGGTCACACCAGGAGGTGACCCATGGAGCGGAGCCCACCCAGAGTCCTTGGGGTCCCACAGGTGCCAGGCTGGGGACACCCAAAGCCCCCCTCACCATTTAAGACTCTCACGGAGGGGCTACGTCCCGTGCCGGGTCTGTCACACGTGTAGGTGCCACTCTCAGTGACATTTGGTTGCGTCCCTCCTGTCCCCAGTGGTGCCCGTCCTTGTACCAGGTGGTGGCACTGGCGGTCCCTGAGCCCTGGCAGGTCAGTGTCACCCGGTCCCACAGCACCGCCGGCATCCAGGGGGGCTGCACCAGGAGCTGGGTGGTCTGGGCGCCTGCGGGTGACGGGGGACACCAGCCTGCCAGGGCCACCGCGGGGCTGGGGACAGCGGGGCGGGGACATGGCATCCCCCGAGGGAGGACTCACCAGCGAGGCCGAGGGTCTGGGCTGGAAGGGAGAAGGAACAGGGCTGGGTGGGGGTGGCACTGTGGGGACAGTGGGGAGTGTGGGGGCTGTCCCAAAACTGTGCTTGTGTGGCACGGACCCCTCGGGGACAGGGACACTGTGGCCACCCAACGCTCAGGCAGGACATGAGGACACTGAGGACACCCCAGATTTGGGGCCACCACAGCCACTCCATGCTGGCACAGCTCACCTCCAACAGCCCCACGGCCTCTGTCCCCATGGCCACATCTGCATGGTGCTTGTCCCCTTGTCCCTGTACCCACATCCCTGTGCCCCTGTCCCTGTCCCCACAGCTGCACCAGCCCCATGATGCCTCCCCAAATCTGTCTCCCCAGGATTGTCCTTCCTGTCCTGTCCCCCCTCTCCTGTCCCCACAGCCACCCCACAGCCCCGGTCACCTCATGCACTGGCTGCGCTGCCCTTGGGGACCTCAGTGGACCCTGCAGCCCCTCTGGGCCCCCTCCCCATCGCTCTCTGCCCATCCCCATGCCCGGGGCACTCACCCCACAGGAGCAGCAGTGCCACCTTCCCGGCCATCCCTGTGTCCCCGGCCACCCAGGCTGGCTGTCACTCGCTGCTCTGGCCACCTGTCCCCGCTGTGACAGATCTTTGACCAAAGGGGAAGGAAGTGGCATCAGGTCTCACCCTCACGTGTTGGTAGCCCTTGGTGGGGGCAGGGTGTGAACTGACTCTGGGACGGGTGGGGACATTTTGGGACATGGGGGTGATGGTGGGAGACGGTGGGACCTGGTGGGGACGTGGTGTTGGCAGTGTTTGAAGTCTGGGGTTGTAGGGAGCCAAGGGTGGGTGCCCTGGGGGAATCCATGTCCCAGCGGAATGGAGATCCCAGGGGGTGGAATTACTGGGATGGGGTTCCTTGGGAATGGGGTTCCTTGGGAATGGAGTTCCTTGGAAATGGAGGTCCTGGGGAATGTGAGTGCTGGGATGGGGGTCCCAGGGATGGGGGGCAGAAGGAATGGGGGTCCCATGGTTGTGTTCCCAGGCAAATGGGGGCCCCAGGGTTTGGCAGTGGCTGGATGGGCCTGTGGGTCACAGCTCCTTCAAGGGGTGAGCCTCAGATTTTGGGGTGAGCCAGGGCCCAGTGTTGCCCCCACAAGGTGCTCGTGGCCTCGGGGTCACCCCAGTTGGATTCTGAGGGGCTCTGGGTCTGTGCCCTCTCAGACACCCAGGGGCTCTTTTCTCCCTTCATTTCCATTTCCTGCCTTTTTCCCCTCAATTTTGTGCCCCCCATTTCTTGTCTGGATGATCCTGGGGAGCAGCTGAGCAGTGAAAGGATTGGGAGGACCCCTGGGAGCGGGAAAAGGGGGTGCAGGGGCTGCAGGGAATGGTGGGGAGGCTGTGGGCACCCCCGGGCTGGGATGTGTCACACCTGGGACAGGATCCCCCCAGGATGTGTCACCCCCAGAACAGGGACACCCCTCAGGACAGGACCCCCCTGGATGTGCCCCCCCAGGACAGAAACCCCCCCCCTCCCCCGCCCCCGTGTGAGGCTCAGCACAAACGGCCTCTTCCTTCTGCTGCAGGAGAGAGAAAGTGAAAGTGTTGGGGCCAGACTACCCCAGCCCCCACCGGGCCCCCACTTCTCCCTGCACCCCCTTTTCCCCCTCCCTGGGGTGCCCCCAGCCCATTCCCTGCTCAGCTGCTCCATGGGGTCACTGAGCCAGGAACTGGGGGAATGTGAAATGGAGGGAAAACAGGAAGGAAATGGAAAAAAAGAGGGGAAAAAGTTGCTGGGGAGTGAGGGAACACAAACCCAGAGCCCCTGGAATCCACCTGGGGTGATGCCTACAAACAATGAGAACCTTCAGGGAGCTGTGCTGACCCCTGGGTCACCCTAAAATCTCAGACACCCAGGGAAGTAACTCTGACCCACAGGCCCACCCAGCCACTGCCCATCCCTGGCACCCCCATTCCCCTGGGAATCCAGCCATGGGACCCCCATTCCTGAAGTTTCCCCTCCCTGGGACCCCCATCCCAGCACTCACCTTCCCCAGGATCTCCCTGTCCCAGGATCCTCATTCAGAGGAGCCCCCTCCCACAAACTCCATCCCTTACAATGCACCTTCCCCCAGGACATTGATTCACCCAGGAACCCCCATTCCCATGGGCCCACTCCAATCCCCCCACATCCCCATCCCATCCCATCCCATCCAAATCCCTGGAGCCCCCCATTCCCCTGGGACTCCCATCCCTGGCTCCCCAAACCCCCTGAGCCCCCCACTCCTGAGAACCCCATGTCCTCTCTTACGTCACCCAGCCTTGTCCCCACAATTCTCACAGCCTGTCCCCAGCTTGTGGCCTCCCCACCCCCAACAAAGGCCACCTACGCATGAGGATGAGATGTGACTTTGCTTCCTTCCGCCCTGGCTGAACAACGCCAGCCAGGGGACAGCGAGTGACAGCGAGTGACAGCCAGCCTGGGTGGCTGTGGACACAGGGATGGCAGGGAAGGTGGCACTGCTGCTCCTGTGGGGTGAGTGCCCCAGGCATAGGGATGGGCAGAGAGTGGTGGGGAGGCGGCCCAGGGGGGCTGTGGGGTCCCCTGAGGTCCCCAAGGGCAGCAGAGCCAGTGCATGAGGTGACCGGGGCTGTGGGGTGGCTGTGGGGACAGGAGAGGGGGGACAAGACTGGAGGGACAATAATGGGCAGACAGATTTGGGGCGGCATCATGGGGCTGGTGCAGTTGTGGGGGCAGAGACAGGGGCACAGGGATGCAGGGACAGCGGGCCAAGTACTTCGTGGATGGGCCATGGAGACAGAGGCTGTGGGACTGTTGGTGGAGATCTGTGCCAGCATGGGGTGGTTGTTGCACCCTCATTTCCAGGGTGTCCACAGCGTCCCCATGTCCTGCCTCAGCTTGTGGTAGCCATGGTGTCCCTTCTCCCTTCCAGCCCAGACCCTCGGCCTCGCTGGTGAGTCCTCGGGGGACGATGCCATCTGGTGTGACCAGAGCCCGTCCCCTGCACACGGGACATCCCAGAGCATTCCAGTGCATGGAGGGCCCTGTTTGTGGAACTGGGGACCCCTGGTGCTCTGGGTGTGACCCAGTGTGGTTCCCCGTGAAAATGGAACCCAGCCAGTGTGACCGGACCCCCCTGTACCCCAGACCCACAGGTGCTGCAGGTGCCGGCAGGGCCTGCTGCTGGAGGGAGACACGGTGACACTGCACTGCCGGGGCTGGCGGGACAGGTCAGTCACCAGGGTGCGATTCTACCATGGGGACGAGGAGGTTAGGAGGTCCCTTCATGGCCGCGAGCTGTCCCTGTCCCCTCTGCAGCTGCACCACAGCGGCCGCTACCGCTGCGGGAGCTGGGTGACCTTCGGGCGAACACGGGAGTGGCAGGAGTCACCGCCGGTGACAGTGACAGTGCACGGTGAGCACCCCACACCTCTGCACCCCCACAGCCTCTCCCCAGGGACTCGGGGTCACAAATCCCCCTCCCCTCTCCTCCCCAGAGCTCTTCACGGTGCCGGTGCTGGAGGGTCCCCCCGAGCTCACCGAGGGCTCCCCCCTCAATCTCAGCTGCCTCAGCACCCCCAGCCCCCTGCGGCCCCCAGCCCCCCTCCTGCGCTTTTTCTACCGGGATGGGTACCCAATGGGGGGCCTGCAAAAGTCGACGCATTTCCTGGTGCCCGCCGTGGGGGTCTCCCACTCGGGGAATTACAGCTGCCAGGTGCGCTCCGAGGGCGGGGCCGTGCAGAAGAGCAGCGCCTGGCTCGGCGTCACGGTGCGCAGTGAGTGCGGGGATGGGCACGGGAGCCCCCGCAGCTCCCTCGGGTCTCCCACCCTTGCTCAACCCTCTGAGTGCCTCCCTGCCTGCTCTCCCTGGGTCCTCCCATCACCTTCCCTGGTGCCTGCATCCCTCGCCAGGTCCCCTCAGCCTCTCCCTCTCTGTGGTCCCTCCATTGCCCATAATTCCCGGCATTCCTGTCTGGCCCCCAAAACCTTCCCTGTGGTTCCTTTCAACCTTCTCCATGTGTCCCCTCCGAGAATCTCCCACCATTCCCTGGGGTCCCTTCCAGCCCTTTCCAAGCCTCCCGCCCATCTCTGGGCCCCCTTCTTCCTCACTGGGACCACCTCACCCCTCTCTGATCCTCCCCCTCCCTGAGCCCTTCGCTGCTCCCTGGTGTCCTCCACTCCACCCATGTCCCCATTCTCTGCTGTGTCCCCCCACAGGGGTCCCGCCCTCGGGGGTGTCCCTGCTGGCCCAGCCCCCCGGGGGACAGGTGGCAATGGGGGACCCCCTGGTGCTGAGCTGCGCGGTGGCCGCGGGGACAGGTCCCCTGTCCTTCACCTGGCACCGGGGGGGCTCGGGGACACCGCTGGGCACCGGCCCCCGCCTGGAGCTGTGGCACGTTGGGGACAATGACAGCGGCCACTATCACTGCCGGGTCAGCGACGGGGACAGCGTGGCCCAGAGCCCCACATTGAACGTCACTGTCCTGGGTGAGCAGGGCCCTTGGGCTGAGGGTGATGCCACCCACAGCAGCCCCAACTCCACACATTCCCATTCCACCTCAACCCCCCCACACCAGCCCCAGCCCAGCCCAGGTCACAGCCCCACCACTGGGTGTCACAGCCCAGGGGCACTGGGACCCTCTGGGGCCAGGTGTCCCCACCCAGCACATCCAGGCCGTGGATCCCTGATGGCAGCTGTCACACGCCCCACTCCCCACCAGGTCACATTACTGAGTGTGACCCTCCCAGGGGAGTGAGACCCTTGGGACTGGGCTGATGCCCCCGTTGATGTGCCTCAACAGACCCGGCACATCCCACCCACGCCATTCTGCGCCCCCCATGAGGGGACGGCCACCACCACCCTTGGACACAGCAGCCCCCATCCCACACTCAGCCCATCCTCATCCCTCACCCCTCATCCATCACCTGCCCTCATTCCACAGCACGTGATGGCCCCACCACCGTGGGGTCACTGTCCTGGCTGAAGGAGACCCTCTGTCTGCAGGTGCCACCACGCAGACTCCCTCATCCCCCCATGCTGGGTGCCAGTCCCTCCTCCTTACCTCAGCCCCGTCTGTGTCCCCGCAGTGCCCGTGGCCAATGCCACCATCAGCCCCGGTCCCCTGTCACACCAGGTGTACACAGGTGACCCCGTGACCTTGCACTGCTCAGTGCAGGTGGGCTCAGCCCCTGTCACCTTCACCTGGCTGAAAAACGGGCAGGAGGTGGCCCGGGGTCCCCTCCTGGAGCTCGGGGACGTCTCTGTGGGACATTCGGGCACCTACCAGTGCGTGGCCACCAACCAGCTGGGACAGGACGGGCACCGCGTGTTCTGGGCACTCAGCCCCAAGCTGGCCCTGGAAGTGACCCCTGGCTCACCCTGGGTCACAGGTGGGCTCACACAGGTCCCCGGGGTGTCCAGGAGCCCTGGGGTTCAGGGTGACCCCGATGTGTCTCCCTCTGTCCCCTGCAGTGGCCGTGAATGTCGGCAGGACCCTCCTGTTCCTGCTGCTGCTCCTGGCTGTCATTGGGGGCTGTCACTGGTGGCACCGCCGGGGTGGGTGACAATGGTGGGGGATGGGGGTCCCGGGGTGAGGGGAAGCCCCCAGAGTGGGGGCAGAGACGGGGCAGTACCCAGGGCCCCTGAGCCGGGGGAAACTGAGCCACAGTGACCTCGGCTGGGGTGCTGGGGGCTGTGGGGAGAATTTGGAGGGTCTTGGTTGGGCTCCAGGGGCACCCCTGGGTGGGCTTTGAGGAACATTGGGGTGGCACTGGGAGCTCCTGGAGGGTTTGGTGCGCTCTTGGGGGCCCATGCAGGGATGTTGGGGGATCTTTCTGGGGTCCTGTGGGAGTCTGGGGGGTGCTCCTCCCTGCTGGGCTTTGGGTTCTGAGGCTCAGAGGGTCGGGGGCACCGGGGGGTTGGGGGCACTGCAGCAGTTCTGGGGGGCTCAGGGGTGCTTGGAGTGTCCAGGGGGGAATCAGGGGTCTGGTGGGAACTGGGGCTGCAGTGGGGATTTGGGGGTCCCGTGGGGATTTGGGGGTCCCTTGGGGATATGGGGGTCCCATGGGTGGTTGGAGCTGCCGAGGTCCGAGGAAGGTTCAGGGGTCCCGGGGTCCCCACGGTCACCCCCTCCCCTTTTCCCTTTGCAGCTGCCAGGGAGCCCCAGGACAGGTGAGTGGGGGGCTCCGGCTGGGACTCCCCTCTCCCCCTCCCCACACACCCCTCAGACCCCCCCTTATCCCCACAGGACCCCCCCACATTTGGGCACCGAGGGGACAGGGGGTGAGTACAGAGGGGGGGACAGGGTCACGTCACCCACGGGTGTCACCCTCACCCAGGTCCCCACAACCGCTGTCACTCTCAGAGTCCCCACGGGTGTCCCCTGACCCTGCCCCACCTCGGGATCCACAAGTGGCCAAGGTGGAGCTGCCGGGACCCCCCGAGGGACAGCGGGACCCCAGTGACATCTACCAGAACGTGCGGTGACACTGGGGACCCTGAGGACACTGGGGACACTGGGGACACTGGGGGCACTGGGGGCACTGGAGGTCCCTGCCCGAGGCCACCCCCTGTGTGTCCCCCCCGACTCCCGTGGGTGCCCCCCGTGCCACGAGTGGGGGATCCCCTGTGGGGCTGCCCAGAGCTCCCCGTTCCAGCGCTCCCAGTGCTCCCAGTACCCCCAGGGGTTCCCCACTCCCTCCCCAGTGCCAGGAAGGGGGCACAGGAGCCTTGTCCCTCCCGTTGGGCTCAAACCGCAGCTTTTGCATTAAACCGGGAGCGATGGTTTTTGTTTGTCCGGCTCAGCCTGCTCAGCTCGGACCGAGGAGGGTCCCGCTCAGGCTGTTGAGCAGATCGCTGCGGGATTTGCAGGATTTTTGAGGCTCTCTCCGTCCCCTGGGCACAAATGGGACAAAATGCTCGATCGGGGCATTTCTGGAGCGGTTCCCCCGCAGCTGCCCCACAGAGGGGAAGGAGCTGCCGCTCCCTGTTTGTTCCCTCAGGGTGACAGCGGCCAAGGGCTCGGGGACCTGCGGCCCCACGGGCACCGATCCCGCAGCTGCCGAGCCCCTCGGGCCCGGCTGGAGCCCCGCCACGGAGCCGGCGGTGGACAGGGGTGTCCCCAAATCCCACCCCAAAGCCCTCGGCACCTCCAGCCCTGCCCGGTGCCCCCCGGTGCCCCCGGTGCCCCGAGCCCCGCACCCGAGCGGCGTCCGAGCCCCGGAGCTGCTGCGGAGCCTCGGCCGGGTCCGGCCCCGGGGCGGGCGGGGCGCGCCGGGAGGGAGGTGCCGGGAGGGCGGAGGGGACCGGGGAGCCCAGGGAGGAGCCCCCGGCACGGCGGGAGCCGAGTCCCGGCCTCGGGTCGCTGTCGCAGGCTGCGGGCACCGGCGGTGGCCGCGAGTCCCCAGCGGCTGCGACAGCGTGTGCGAGGCCGCTGTCGCGATGTGTCGGGACCGGCTGTTGCCGTGACCACTGCGGGCGCTGGTGGGGGGAACGGGGAGGGGCTGGGGCAGAGCTGGGAAAGGCAAATCCCAGCGGTGGTAGAGATGGAAATGCGGCAGCCCAGAGGAGCCCGAGGCTGCCGGAGGAACAGCCCTGCGGGGAGCAGCGAGGGACACCAGGGGCTCCCGAGATTCCCCCGCAGCCCGTGGGGGTCCCCGCAGCCCGTGCCCCCCCCACCCCTGCAGCCCTGCAGGAGCCCCGGCCGAGCAGGGGGTGCCCGAAGGGGCTGTGAGCCCGTGGGAAGCCCCCGCTGGAGCAGCTCCCGAGAGGGGAAGGTGTTTTGCAGACGCGTTTCGCTTCCCCTTTTCCAGCCCTGAACTGATGAATGATAAATTCAATTCATTTCCCCGAGTCGAGCCCGGTTTTGGCCCACCCTGCCCTCCCTGCCCTTCTCCCAGGACAGGGCACCACCGGCTGGGATGTGCCACCCCCAGGATGTGTCACCCCCGCCACAGGGACACCCCTGAACAGAGACAGGACCCCCTGGATGTGCCCCCCCAAGGACAGAACCTGTCCCCCCCCATGTCTGACTCAGCACAAAAAGCCTCTTCCTTCTGCTGCAGGAGAGAGAAAGTGAAACTGTTGGGGGAGGGGGCACAGCCGGACACCCCCAGCCCCCCAAACCCCCCCAGATCCCCTACAGCCCCCACACCCCTTTTCCCCTCCCTGGGGTCCCCTCATCCCGGTACCTGCTCAGGAGCTCCCTGGGATTGCTCAGCAGGGACCTGGGGGGTGCAAAAGTGATGGAAAAAAGGAAGGAAATGGAAATGAGGAGAGGAAAAAGCCCCTGGGAGGCTGGGGGGGGTCAGAGACCCAGAGCCCCTTGGAATCCACCTGCGGAGACTCCCGCAAACCAGGAACACACAATGGGGGGCAGTGCTGGGCCCTGGCTCACCCCAAAATCTGATGCTCACCCCTTGAAGGAGCTGTGACCCACGGGGAAACCCAGGCACTGCCCATCCCTGGGACCCCCATTCCCCTGGGAATCCAACCAGGGGACCCCCATTCCTGAAGACCCTGGGACCCCCATTCCAGCACCCACATTCCCCATGGTCTCCCTGGCCCAGGATCCCCATTCAGAGGAGCCCCCTCCCACAAACTCCATCCCTTACAATGCCCCTTCCCCCAGGACATTGATTCATCCAGGATCCCCCATTGCCATGGGTACACCCCAATCCCCCCACATCCCCATCCCATGACCCCAAATCCCTGGAGCCCCACATTCCCCTTGGACTCTCAGCCCTGAGCCCACCACCCCTGGGACCCCAATACCCCTGAGACCCCCACTCCTGTGAAACCCATGCGCCACCATGTGCCACCCAGCCTTGTGCCCAGCCTGTCCCCACCTTGCCCACAGCGTGTCCCCAGCTTGTGGCCACCCTGCCCCCAACAAAGGTCACCACGATGTGGAGACAAGGACTGACCTCACTTCCCCTTTGGCCAAAGAGCCGCCAACCAGGGGAGCGGTGGCCACAGCAGCGAGTGACAGCCAGCCCTGGGTGGCCGGGGTCACGGGGATGGCTGGGAAGGTGGAACTGCTGCTCCTGTGGGGTGAGTGCCCCGGGCATGGGGATGGGCAGGGAGCGGTGGGGAGGGGGCCCAGGGGCGCTGTGGGGTCCCCTGAGGTCCCCAAGGGCAGCAGAGCCAGTGCATGAGGTGACCGGGGCTGTGGGATGGCTGTGCTGACAGGAGAGGGGGGACAGGACTGGAGGGACAATAATGGGGAGACAGATTTGGGGAGGCATCGTGGGGCTGGTGCAGCTGTGGGGACAGGGACAGGGGCACAGGGATGCAGGGACAGGGACAGAGGGACAAGCACTTTCACGTACTAATTTGTCACCATGCAGGTAAGACCTACTCATTCCTTTGCTGAAACTCACAGGCAAAAGGTTCCCTCCAATTATTTGACATATTTAAATCCCTTCTCAGAAGTTACTGACGGCAGAGTAGGGGTCTCTTGAGGGTCTCTGCTGGTCATTTGGGGAACATCCCACTCCTCCAATTCTCCTCGGATGCTCAAGAGCCTCCTACAACCACTTTCTTCCCCCTGAATGCATTCCAGCGACCTTCTTAGGAGGACTACTCTATTCTCAAGGCTGCAGGAGCCACTTGCACACAGCAATTACTGCACTGCGGGAATAGAGGGCTCAACGCTGTCTGTTCATGCAAATGGAATTCATGATTTGTTACAGTTCAACATTTTCTCAACACCTTCCTTCTCTAGGAATTGCTCACAAGCATTTCCTCAATGCACCTGGAAAATGGTTTTGCTGACTGAAGCCACATGGTGCCTTTCCTTCAGCAATGAAGAAAGAAAACACAAATTGCCTACTGAAACCCTTCTGCTCCCTTCCTTCACTGCTCAAGCACAACCCACTGGCTCATCCCCGATTCCCTTGGTGATATATGAAGTAATATTTGGCTGCAGCCAAAAGATTATTAGAAAAAAGAATGAAAGTTGTTGGTTTTAGGTGTTGTTATTGAGGGTTTGGATTTGTTCTAGTTGATTTGTTGGGTGTTGCTGTCAGCTGGGAGAGAGGCCAAGTTGAAGACCAGACCAAAAGGGAAGTAGGATAAGACAGACAAGTAGACTGTGAGGAGAGGAGATAAGTTCCCCAGCATCCAGCCAAAGGAAAAAGGGAGATGGTTTGCCCTGGGCTGGGAAAGGCAATAAAAAGCAGCGTTCTATTGGGGTGTGTGTGTGTTAGGCTCTTGGGAGTGTGAGATCCACACCCAGCTCAGGTGAATCCTTACTAAGAAATTGTTCTCTTTTGCTTTGATGACTTTGTCCCCATTGAATTTCATTGAAGAGTTGGCTCCTTTCTAACACCTCTCTCCCAGCAGCTCAGGGCTGTATTGCACAGTGCTTGCTGTGTACCAGACAGCACAAAGCAGGCTGGCGTGGTGCCCCTGAATATTTCTGCACAACACTCTGCATTTCACCCCTTTGCTCTGGCTCGGTGCAGAACTCCAGGAGTGCAGGCGCTTTCTCCCAGAGCTGTGTGAGGCCCTGGCTGCTGCAGATGTGCCCTGACAAGCTGTCCCTGCCTGAGGCTGCCCTCGGTTCCCCTGGCAGAAGCGCCGTGCCTGAAGGACGCTGCCCTGTGCTGGAGCCTGCGGAGCAGCCCGGCTCCCTCCCGCTGTGCCCGGAGTGCTGCACACACTGCTCACCTTTGCCAGCACTTCCAGGGCAGCCGGCACAAGAGCAGGAATGCTCAGCCAGGCCTCCAGCCCTCGGCTGTCCTTTGCCTTTCTCTCCTGCTATGCAGACTCCACACGGCCAATGCCACCAGGCTGTGCTGTGCCCAGCACGGCTGCACTTCCCCTCGGCAGCGGCAGCTGCCAGCTGGGCTCTGAGAGCCGAGGATTCTCCCGGGGCCACCAAGAGGCTCCCAGGGCCGGGCTGCTGCTTCTTGCAGCTCCAAGGGCCTCATAGCAGCCTCCTCTGCCTAGGCTCAGGCTGCTCCGGGCTCTGCCAGGGCTCTGCTGGGGCTCCGGCCTGGGCAAGGCAGGGCCTGCTCTCACCTCACCCTCGCTGACAGCTCTGCACCAGCTCTGCAGCTTTCCCTGCAGCGTTCCTGTTATAAATTTTAAGAGCCAATTTCAATCAAAAACAATTTATTGCCAAGGAGAAATTTTGAACAAGAAATTGACACAAAATTGACAAAGCCAAGCAAATCAAGGAAGCGGTGTGCACGGGGTGAAAACCTCAGACGTGAGCTCCGCAGCGTCACGTCCCTCCGAGGTTTCACACCGTGTGCCTCGAGGTCCGTTCTGCTTTATCCCCTTCTTGGTTTGGACTCTGTGTACATCGTTAAAAATGGGCCAGGAGACCAGCTCCTTTTGAAAGGCCTTTATTAAAAGACAGCTCTGGGTAGGGGGCTCGAGGGGCCGCGCACACCACCACTGCTCCCACTGGACACCACGGGAGAGGAGGTGCAAGTCGAGCCTGCCACTGACACTGCTCGAGTTGGGATTCCTTCCTCACAGGAATTCCTAGGAATCCACTTGGCTTGGTTTAGTCCAGGGGTGTCACCTTTGTTCAGTACTTGTTAGGTCATGGCGAGTAGGTGGGAAGCCTTCCACAGATGGCTGGATGTCCTCCTCGCACAGCAGTGTCCTTCGGAGGTCCGGATTTTGGGTCGGCTCATTGTTTTAGGGGATTTTTTGGGGTCAGCTGGACTTCCGCCTGGAGCGGTGCATCATGGGAGTCTCTGGATTTCCCTATGAGGCGGGGTTAACAGTTTGACGAGCAGGCGGGGAGCAGCGGAGCCCTATCCCGATAGAAGGTAAGGGGGAATTTGGGATCTGGGGAAAGGGAATAAGCAACTTGGAACATAGGAAACTGAGATTTGAGGGTACAGATTCAACACGAACAGTTTGAAATAACAGGTAAGTAACAGCATAACCTTTCTAACTACACGGTTTAAACAGTATAACAATACAATATACAACATCACTACAACATACAGTGCATAACTTGGAGTCCTTTATTTATTTCATACATGTCCTGACTTGTCCCACAGACCCAGATGTCGGGGGGGGCGGTTCTTGAAACTTCTCTGCTGCTGGATCTACTGTTGAATTCCAAAGTTTCTATAAGTTCCTTGTATTGTAATTTCTTTGTCTTCTTCTTGGAACTGGAGACAGCTCTTGCAAAATTTTCTAAGCCTCTCTGTGAGAAGGGGGGTTCCTTTGGGTTTCTTAGAAACTATATTTCTACTATAACAACAAGTATTATGAAAACATGAATTATTCCTTATTACAATTCCCCCCTCTTTGTATTTGATAATTTTAATTCATGTTTTCAGAGCACCACTAAAAGGTTATTGCAAGTGAACTTTTTTTTAAAACAAACGTAACACTAGAAATGGAGAGCTAAAACATTATAAATGAGCTTCTAAAACATTACAAATGAGAACTAAAACATTACAAACGGACTAAATGGAAAACTAAAACATTACAAATAAACCTTCTTGTTCATTCTCTTCCTTTTTTGTGGGACCTGTGAATCCTGGGCCCGGTTTCCTGAGATTTAGCAACTTGCTTCCTCCTTTTCCTTTTTTATATGCCTTTGGACTTTTTATCCCCTTTTGTTTCTAAGCCCCCCCTTCCTTTTTTCCTCCTCTATGTTTGGTCATCGGTTTGCTTCTCTTTTTGGGGTTTTCTTCCCTTGCCGCCTTGGCTGTCCAGGGGAATTAGGGTTTCCCACTGGCAGGTCTCTCTGCAATTGCTGACGCCCACTGGGGTGCGACCAGTGGCGCAGTAAATTATCTTCTCTGCAGCAAAGCCATGCTTCTGGGGTCCCCTATTCTGTACGAGCTGGGAACCGCCTCTTAAAGGTGTTCTATTTAGAGAGCTTTAACCGCACCTACTTCACAAGGAGTTTTGTTTTGTCTCTTGGCATTCAATTGCTAATATTTGGGCTTCTTGGTCCAATTTTCCTCTTATCCCCTTTTTGAAAATCTAATATTACTCATAGGAGTCGAGTTCCAATATTCTCAGGTTAGTGGTGAGCACTAGGAATCTTCTTGTTAGGTCCCATTTTCCTTTTAAACACTTAGTGCACAAAGCTTTAGGCCTCATTCCCTTTTTACAGTGTACAACTCACATTTTTGGACAATAAACGCATTCGAAATGTATCCATGGATAACAAATACACTCTGAGCTAGTGCAACTTATTGTGTCACTTATTGGTTTGACTGCTGGAGTCATATTTTTCAGGTTCCTGGGCGTGGATGTTACTTTCTATTTAGGGTGTTGTGATTTGACTTTTTCACTTGAGACCCGTGGGTCCACCTTTTCTTTGCCGTCTGTAGATACCAGATATGGTTGTATTTGAATATCTTTAACCTTGGGCTGTCCCACTGGGATCTTGTGCTCATGAGGCATACTATATAACATTTCAAGGGGTGATACCCCTGCTTTTGCATGAGGTTTTATTCTTAATATTTAACAGAGCAAGAGGCAAACATTTTACCTCGTTCATTTCAGTTTTAGTATCAATTTTGCAACTTGTGCTTTGAGAGTCTGATTGATTCTTTTCACTCTTCCTCAGCTCTGGGATGCCAGGGGGTGTGGCATTCCCACTGAAACTCTAATGCTTCTGCCAATTGTCTTACAAGTTTGGAGGTAAAGGGAGTTCCTTGGTCGAAATTAATGTACTCTATTACCCCAAACCTGGGTATAATCTCCTTTAACAATACCTTTGTAACTTACTCTGGCTGTTGCCTTTGCATTTGGAAAGGTCTTTACTTAATGTGTTATCTGACTAACAATTACTAACAAACCGATATGTCCCAACCTTGGGCAAATCAGTGAAATTAACCTGTATTTTAGCAAAAGCCTGGTATGCCAGAGGGCGCCCCCCCCCCCCCCCCCCACCAAACGGGTTTGTCTGTTCTTATTTTGACTTATTTTTTGACATACTATACATCCTAGCACTTCCTTTTTGGCTAATTCATATCTATTTAAAGAATTGTAAAAAGTGCTCTGCTAACGCTTGCGCCTCCCCAATGTGTTTGATTATGCAATCTTTTAAGTATTTTCCCAGCATATTCTTTTGTCACTAATTCTCTCCCGTAGCCACAGCTACAATTGCCTGTAGGCATGTGGGCCAGCCTCTATTTATTAGGTCTAAAAGTTTTGACACATATCTTACAGGTTTTCGTGCTCCTGCTCTGTGTTAAAATCTCTGTGCTGGGAGACTCAAAACCGGTGCAGCTATTAGTGCATCTTTTAGCTTTTTATATTTTCTTTTCTCTTTTTTTTCAAGTCTCTTCTTTTTTTTTTTTTTTCCAAGAGCTAAATTCTTTATGGCAGAACCTTACCTCTTAAGAAAAGCAACTTACTCCTATGAAGACTGGGTGTAAATTTGTCTCTTAAACAAGAATGGCAGTCCTTAGTTTTCCTTTCTTTGTTTTTTTATATTTGCCTCACTTCTCTTCTATTTCAGATTTTTGCTATTTTCATTTTAACAACAAATATAATTTTCAAATACAGATCCTTTTTTTTCTATGGCAATGTCTTAGGAACATGTTTTGTGTTAGACCTTAAGGTTTTCATTTGCCCTTTAATTACTTTTTCTTTTAGACCTGCACTTGAAAATCTAACAATTTACTAGAAATTATTCTAACCATCATCTCGCAATACCTGAGAGCAACCACTTAAAATCATGTTCTATTTATTAACAGCAGGCATTTAGAGATTACTTTAAAATTAAGGTTCCAGCACAATATTTGTCTTTTTAGCCACTCTACAGCAATAAAACTGTGCTAGTTCTTGGTTTTTTTAGAGTTTTGTTGTGTTGAATAGACTGCTAAGAACCGAAGGCCAGCAAATACAATTAAAATATCAATGCTGAAAGCTTTGTTAACACATAAGGGGTGTTGAAGCTCTCTGCAGGAATGGTCCAACTGAAACTACTTAACTAATTAAGCAAAGGCTTGTGCCCCATTTTTATTTCCAAGCATTTTCAAAATAAAACAGCTATTTTAATGATTAAAACAAACTTAGTTATTTAATCCACTGATGTAACTTAGAAGTTCAACATGTTCTACATACATTCACAAGGGAAAAATAAAAAGTTTTAATTATCTTTGCTTCATTTAACAAAAAGCTAAAAAGAGTATTTTAAGACAAAATTTTCAAATATTTACATGATTAAAATTCTCTGAACAATTTTAATATTTTCATGGCTTTTGATAAAGTGGAGCCCTCAAATTTTATGGGCAGATGCTAAATTTACCACCTGAAAGGCAGCATAAAAAATTTGTTCAACTCCAAGACTTTCTTTAACTGAGATAATTAAGCAAGATATGTTTCTTTTTCTTTGATACGTTTCTATGATACTCCAATTACTTTTAGCTTCCCCCAACTCGAGGCTTTTCTACTGCTCAAAAACGCAGGATAGATATTTTGACACTCATATAAAATCGATAAAGGACAGGAAGAGGTTGAGATACAGATGGTAGCTGATAGGCAGCTAACAGGCTACAACACAAAATGATGAAGAGTGATTAGCAAAGTTAGTTAAGGGAGTAACAACTGATGAGTGCCTGACTGCAGAATACCTTTTATTCTAAGATCTTTTTAATAAACAAACCAGAGCTGCTTAGAACTACTGGTGTCTGTCTCCCTGCTCTTCCTTTGTAAATTCTATTTTCCCTCCCTTCCTCCCTCAGCACTGTCTCTTTAGCCGCCTCGCCCTTCCCCCCCAGCAGCTCGCTTCTCACAGCGAGTCCGAGAAGCGGAGACAGCTCTCGGCAGCGGGGGGGCCGCGACTGCGGGGGAAGCAAAGGCACGGGCGCTTCTGCGAAAGGGGAGGGCTGCGGTGCCCCCGGGAACCGCGGCTTCCCCCGACACACACACGGAAAAGCCGCTTTCTCGGTGCGGGGAGCACTCCCTCCTGCTCCGTCCCGCTGCCTTCCCTCCCCGCCCCGGGAAAGTGTCCCCGGGAGGGTACTCCGAGCCAGACCCGGGGACGGGGCGCGCCCGGGTGACAGGGATCTCGGGCTTCCTCCCGCAGGAAGTCCTGGGGCTGGGAATGCTACTGGGGGTTGCAATCCTTGTTGGAAAGTTGCAATTTCAGAGGAGGCAAAGGTGCCGATACTCTTTACTGGGGACTGTGGAGATTCCCGGGGCTGGGACACCCCTGGAAGCGGTTGGCTTCCCGCAGGAGGCTGCTCTTTCAGGGTAGGGATTCCTTCCGAGCCCTCTGCCACTAAAACCGGGGCACTCAGCACCATTCATGGGGGTGGGAGATCACCCAACGGATCCTACTCTTTCCCCCTCCACTCTGATGCACACTGAGTACAGCTTTGCATTCAATCTTCCCCTGTACTAAAACGCATTTGCGCTTTTCTCCTTGTCGCTGTCCTTGCAGGTACAAATTCTAACATTTTACAAATCCAAGTATTAAAAAAATCTTAAGCCTTGGCTACTCCAAACTTTCTTTAATTCTTTCTAATCGCTTAATACCTACTCCAAGGGACTTTCTCGGGGGATTTTCCGGGTATACTCTCTCTACTGACCTTCCCTTTCTCGCCATTTTCTGAGTTTTACTCTTACCTTGTTTCATCTTTCGACTTCAGATGGTTCTGAAGCCATGTCTCCTGTCTGTCAGGGGTCTTGAAAAACTTTGTTTCAAAAGGTACCTTTCCGTGGTCCCTGAAGATTTTCTTTCAGGGGCTGCCAGCCTGTTTTCCCCCGCGGGGAGTCAGCCCGAGGGGATCAGGCTGGTAGCGAGCTCTCATTTTCACTTTTTCCTTACCTTTTCCCTATCCAACTGAGAAGCTTACCAATCCCCGAAATCTTAAGGGACGTATTCTTCCTCTCAGTTTCCCGGTGGCTACCCTGGTGTGTTTCCCGTGTGTGAAACAGACTTCTTCTTGATCTTTCGTTCTTTTTACCACTCACTTCCCTCGTCACCGACCGTGTATCTCGTGATACAGTGGAACTGCGGTTCGAAGGTCCACACTCGCTTCGAGAAATCTTTCACGTCTCTTCCTCACACACACAAACACACACACACTGCCACCCACTACCCAAACTCGTGTACTTCTTGACTCACCCTTTTCCACGTGGACTGTGAGTGTACTTAAGAGTTTTACGAGCAGAAAAATAAACCGCTGTCCCAGAAGAAGCCCCCTGTTACCGGGCTTTCTGGTGAGTTCCCGAGAGCTCACAAAGCTAGCCTTTTCTTCAAAAAGCTAGCCTTTTCTTCAAATTTCCTTGGTTCGGCTTTTGTTGGCTTTCTCAGTTCGTTGGCCTGGTGATTGTTCCTCGATATCACTTCTTCCTTTGTGGGCCTGCTCAATAGGGCAGGGGCGCCTCCCGCTCCTGGAAAAAGGAGATCAAGGCTTTCCAGTCCCCGTACGGGCCACCAATTGTTATAAATTTTAGGAGCCAGTTTCAATCAAAAACAATTTATTGCCAAGGAGAAATTTCGAACAAGAAATTGACATGAAATTGACAAAGCCAAAGAAATCAAGGGAGCGGTGTGCACCAGGTGAAAACCTCAGACGTGAGCTCCACAGTGTCACACCGTGTGCCTTGTGGTCCGTTCTGCTTTATACCCTTCTTGGTTCATGTTGTAAATGAAAGGGCCAGGAGACCTTCTGCTCCCTTTTTCAAGCCTTTATTAATCAGCCTGGGTGGGGGCCCGAGGGGTCGCGCTCACCACCACTGCTCCCTGTGGACAACGAGAAGGAGGAGGTGCAAGCAGCTTTGCCTGAAAACAGAGCTGGGGTCTCCGACCTCACAGGAGTCCTGTAGGAGACTTATCCGATTTGGCTCGTTGAAAGTCTAGGGGGTGACTCTGAGCGAGTTTTGTTTTGGTTATGGCGAGTTGACCAAATGGCTCTACAGGTAGCCTGCTGTCCTGCCCAGTCTTCTAACATGGTCCGGCAAAGCATTCATACGTCAGCTTGCAGGCTTTGGGGGTCTGCATGTGGTGGTCTTCACTTCCTGTGATCCCTTAGATCCATGGGAGTTCACACGGTTTGCATACTGGGTGGAGCCACTGGTTGCCATATGGAAGTATAGGGGAGCAGTGGAGGCGGGGCCCAACAGGGACAGGAAAAAGGAACAGGATACAGCAACTTGGGATAGGGGTACAGTAGGGGTAGGAACAGGAACAAGGAACAGGAGACAGCAACTTGGGATAGGGGTACAGTGGGGGTACAAGGTAAGTGATTAACATTATTTAACAGCTATAACAATTATTAACACAACCAACATTAATTGTGCAACAACAAACATGGCTAACAGTAATTCTTGACTCCTTCTTAATAATATCCCCCCTCTTATATTTTGATCGGACTTTAGTCCGCATCAATTTCTGATGTCTGGCTCATGGGAGTGTGTTTCTCTAAATTTTTGGTATTGGGTATATATTTGTATGGCAGTTTTGTGTCTCTGGTCTTGATTTTGAGTTCCCATTAACATGATTTTGGCTTGTTTTTCATCTGTTATTTTAGGCATCTGAATACTAGCTTAATACATTCTTCTCCAATCACACTTGCTTTCAGATCTCATTGTTCTTGTCTCCTTTTTCCTGTGATTTGGGGTTTTTGCTCGGTTAATTTCCATCTCAAAATGTCTAGAGGTGTTAAGCTAATTCCCTCCCAGGGCCAAATATCTGACATTTGGGTATTCTCACATACCTAACAATTGGTTAAATTTAGTTTTTTGCTAATTTTCTCAGTCAAGTCAATGAATAGGTGTTTCATCTAGACTCTCTCTTTTTACCATCAATTGTTTTTCTTTTATTATGTCATTCATTTCTTCTTGTTCAAAGCAGAACCAGGCTTCCCTTACAGGACATTCTCCAAGTAGGCGCTGCTTAAATGAGGCAGTATATTTTTTGTGAGCCAGTATGTTTTTCCTTCTTCTTGACAAGTTTCCAATTGTGTGTGATCAAACCAGGTGGGGTTAATGTTTGTGTGGACCCTCATCAATGATCCTAGATCCTCCTCATCACAAAGAGGATAGTAGCACTTTGTGCATGCTTCTCCACTCCCTCTTACTGCAAAGTTTATTAACTGGACTAACATTAGTCCACCTAAGAGTTCGGTATGGGCTAGTTCTGCCTTAGGGAGCTTCATGGCCCACCTTCTTTTTGCTCCACCCAGTCTTGCCTCTTAGGTTTGGAGGGGTGATAAGGTCCTCTTTTTTTTTCCCACCTTTTAACTTAACTGCCCTTGGGAAATGTTCTGTGAGCGAAATTAATGGGGAGTCTCTTATTTAACTTACTCTGTTTGTATTCAAACATTAAGAATTGCAACAACTTAACATATATATACATTAACTTTAACAACAATCCTGTTTAACAGAACTCTGCAGTTTTGTCTATTTTTCTTTCAGTCTGTTTTTGGTTGTTTCTTAAGAGTTACTTTAAGGCTGGTAGGATCTTGGATGGCAATCCACTTGGAGAAACTTGTGGGGGATTTTTCTGGGTTCTGTTCACAGTCTGGTGGAGGCGGTACTGGTTTGGTTTTGGTGGGGTTTTTTTTGTGGTTTTTTTTTTTTGGTTTTTTTTTTTTTTTACACAGGAAACGTGAGTCTACCTTTTTCTTGGGTCTGGATAGCAGCATGGGTACTAGCAGAACTTTGGAAGGGACCTTCAAATTTTGGGGTTAATGGAGTGTCTTTCCAGGATTTGATTAGCACTCAATCCCTAGGACTGATTTGGTGAGTATTGGTGTCAAATGGGGAGGTTTGGGGGAGATATTTTCCTTTTCTTAAATTCCTTAGGTCTTTCCAATTGTCTCTAAGTACTTTTTTTTAGGTCATTAGGAAGGGAAGACTAAACATTATTTCGTATGGGGATGCCCCAAGGTTGGACCATGGCCTGGTTTTGATTCTCAAGAGGGTGAGGGCAAACACTTTAACCAACTCGTTTGGGTTTCAGCCATCGGTTTTGTTAACACGTTTTTTAATGTCTTATTCATTCGTTTTACTCGACCTGAACTCTGGGGGTGCCATGGGGTGTGCAGTCTCCACTTTTTTCCTAGGGCTTTTACAATGGCTTGTAGGGCTTGGGAGGTGAAATGGGACCCTCTATCTGAATCAATAGTGTTAACTAAACCATATCTGGGGATTATACTCTCTAGATTTTTTCGGCAACCTCCTCTGCTGTTTCTCTTTTTGTGGGGAATGCCTCTACCCAATGTGTCAGGTGGTCAACTATTACCAATAAATGTTTGTATCCTTGTATGGGAGGCATTTCTGTGAAGTCTATTTGTACACTTTGGAATGGTTTTAAGGTTAACTCTCTTCCTCCAGGTTCAGCTTTTCTCATTACTTTTTGATTTACCTTCTGGCATATTATACACCCCCTCGTTATAGCTTTTGCTAAATCATAAACTCCAAGGCACAGATTTTCTCTTAAGAAATGGTTGCACATCCCCTGGGTTCCCCAATGAGTTAGTTCATGTATCTCATTTAACATTTTTTGGGCTAAAGCTTTGCTCAGTAATTTTCGCCCGTCTGATGTCAACCACTCTCTTTGTTCTCCTTGAGATAGCTTCAGTTTCTTTTTTGCTTCTTATTCTTTTTTACTAAATATTGGTTCTTTTTCTTCTTCTTTTTCATTTATTGCTTTGTCTAATTTCAGGATTTTTACTGGTCCTTCGGCTCTACAGCCCTTCTTTTGCCACTTGATCAGCCAATCTGTT